>JAUEJJ010000013.1:7022236-7042979 GCA_032164275.1 Synergus coniferae | reverse complement strand
GTTGCATCTTATAAATCAAATTTTTTACGTAAAAGTATATCTATTTAATTATTATTTCACTTCAATTTACTATAAGTAAAGTTGAAAAAGTTGCTAATTAAATTTTAAGTAAAATTTTAATTCAATTTTTATATTGTCTTAAAATTTTGAATATTTTTAGATTTCTTATTACTTGGGTGTGCCAGCTGAGATAAAGAAGTTAACAATTCCTGGATGTCAAATTTTATGCCCATTGAACCAATTTATCAAACTCGTGAGAAATGTTACACCATCCGGTTTTGATTTACTATGCAGCAAAGTTAGAGATGGTAATTTTAACTCAAGGAAACTTACTAGTATTATGACAAAATTTCTTTCATTATATCGAGGCTTATAAAAATTTGTGAACAAAATGTCTCACGAGATATTGTTGCGATTATAATGCCTGAATGTCTTATAACGTTGCTATTATTTTGTACATAGTAGTGGGCAGAGGCCAAGAGCGATCACTATGTTTTAATATTTAACACCAGAGCTTCCCTTTACATATTCTCTATTCCCCATGTGTCTATTTCTCCATTCCTTGCACCCCGACCTCTTGACCACAGTTTACTCCTAGCGTTATTTAAATTACAAATCAATACTGTACTCCCCATTCAACGTTGTTTAACACATCTCGGTTATTGCGAATCATACGTATATGGTCAATAATGCAACAGACACTTATTTGAAATATTTTTATTCCGAGTGAGGTGTCGATTCCTTGAAAATTAAACATTTTTTCGGAAAAATCCCAATATGTTTTAGGCATTTTTTAATTCACAAATATTTATAGGGAATGACCTTTAATTTTTCCGATAAGTTCCCAAATGATTTAAGAAAATTCTCTATAAAATTGTATTAGGTTTTGTTCAATTTCATAAATTTTATAGAATTTTCCCAGAATTTTAGTACATTTCCAGACGTTTTAGGAAAATTCCCTAAGATTTTCGGGAAAATCATTTTCCCAACCAAAAATTTGGAATATTCCCTAAAGAAATCGTAGGGTAAATTCTCAAAATATTTTATGTAATTTCAAGGATTTTGAAAATGTTCGAAAGATTTAAATACATTTTAAATACTGAATAAACAAACTTGTGCTCAACTTCAAGACTGTTTATAAACATTTACAAATACAAATTTTTATTGTCCGTTTAGATTTGCATTATCGAAAATATGCACAGTTCTCGGAGAAGAACAAATTCTGAAAGGGAAATAAATGCAATCATAGATAGAATACTTAAAAAGGGTCGTTGTCGAAATAGATATACAAAAAGATCATGCAGGAATACAAAAAATGTGAATCAAAGTGGTTATGAAACGTGTCAAGGTGCGGGAAATGAGGTGTGCATTGTATTTTGCACAATTATATATTATCGGAAGATATTACTATGATATAATTATAAGATTATAAATATTATCATAGTCTGAACTTTGTAGGGTGTTAATAACGGAATCGAAAGTTCTGTACGATTTTCCCTTCGGGTAATGGAAGCTATGCGTTCTCTTCAGAGAAGTAATGAAAATCAATCCTTGACCTCATCAAGCATGGAGGAAATAGTTAATTATATTGGGACCAATTATCATTTTGATGGCGACCTTGATGCTCAGGTGCGAACCGCCCTGTCACGAATATCTCGTCAGGGGTTAGTCAAGCGTTTTACTTTAATGAGCATTCGGTTTTTGATTAAATCAGATTTTTTCTCCTTATTTCAAATTTTTCAATTTCTGAACTGCAATTTTTAACTGTTTAATTTAACGAAACGAAATTCAATTAATCGTAATTGTGATAACTTATTTATATATATATAAGCTTAATTGTTTGGTATATTTTCACATAAATAAGATAAAAATTTAATTTATTAGATTTATACTGAGTCTTGGCGAGAAAAATTACCATCTTATCGGTCCTTTTGCTACTTACATGAATAAATATACTCGAACTTCGGATCGTTCACGTCCTTGCGTAAGAAAAAAAAGGTCAAGTTCAAGTAAATCTCAACATGATGAACGTGGTTCAAGGCATCGAAAATGTGGTAGGGGAAGACCAAAAAGGGGGAGAAAGGAGGGACAGCAGGATGGATGTCCTGCAAAAAGTAAAAAAAGGCGTCCTTCTAGAACATGCAAAAGTGAGAAAAGAAAAAAATGTTCGTTAAACCAACAATGTGGGCGTGAATTTCCTGGAGAAAATATACAGGTTCTTATATTTAATATTTTGTATTAAATATCACATTATCTTAAATGTTATATTGTTTGAAATATTCCTTTACAATTTGTCCAAAGTTTAATGAAGACTATCAGTCAGGAAATTCGAGCAGTAGTTATGTAACTTGTTATCAAGATTTTAGTCCGGAGAATGTAAGAAATGAGAAGAAACGTTATAAGAATGGCATACATTTTTGCGGAGGAAGTGGACCATCGCGTGGAATGAGTGAAAATATTGCACCCAATTCGGAAGATGAAAGCTCAGTGGATAGTATTTATCAAAAATTGTCAGTTCCAAATTCAAGAACAGTTGGCGATAATAATAAAGAACTGAAAAAATGGATTAAGAATTGCCGACGAGGATGCAATGGATGAAAATATTGTTTGAATCAATTTCTTAATTGACGTTTATATAATATACAATGCAATTCTGTAGAAGAAAAATAAAAATTGACTGATTCAGATTAATTTTTAAAACAATTTTTGAAAAAAGAAATAAATAATCTATTTCAAATTTTTATATTCCAATTGAATGCATATATAAAATATCAGAAATAAGTATACAAATATCAGAAAAAACAGAACATTTGATTAGAAAATACTGAAAACACTTTATATACACGAAATACATTTCAAAAAAATAATATCTCTTAGATTGAACTATTTTTTCAGTTTTTCTTCGCTTTACTACTTTTTATTTTTCTCTTCACTTGGCGTAAACGTTTAGTACATGAAGGTCTCAAAAAACGTATTTTTGCTGTACTATTTATTTTCCTTTTTGTTCTACTTTTATTGAAAGATGCAGGATCGTACCGCATTATTTTAACACTTTTATTATTTTCCACATTTCCAGCAGTTTGGAAAAGGCAAAGATCTGAAGAAATTCGAAAATTTTGTCCTTTATTGTCGGTTGGAACAAGAAATCCGGAATGAATAGCAAGCGAAAGTGCTTTACAAATGTGTTTCCTCGTTGTATTTCTACCTGCAAATTTTGAAGCCATAAATATTTAATATAATTTATTGATTTATTTATATATTGATATTTTTTATTTATTTACCTTTATCATCAGCTTTCGCATAATCTTTAACAAGTTTCTTAGAAAAAGATGACCTTGGTAACTGACTAAATGCATTTTCATAAGTAAGGGGCAAATATGTGGGTAAATTAAATTTTGAATTGGAATTTGAAATTGATCCTGCGCATAAATCCATCATATATCGATCAGGATGAAGATCTCGAGGTTGTTTTCTTATATGAGCCCTATGAAAAATACTTCTCGCATTATGCCTCTGTTTTCTTCTATAATTTACATTAGCAAGATTTCCCAAATATTGGTAAACTAAATCCGAAACTGTTTTCTTATGGTCTTCAGATCTTACTGGATGTTTCAAACTTTTATCAAGTCCAGCTTCTAATTTTCCAGATTTCAGATCTTTTCCTCTAAAATTAGACTTATACGATATTTTTCGACTATTTTCTCTGAAATTTGGAGCCATTTTAGGTCCTTTCTGTTATTTTAGATAACTAACATATTTCAGACATTTGCACAAAAATATTGATTAACAACTTTAGGATTTTGACACTGAGAAGTTAAAAAATTAATTTTATAACTTGAAATTAGCACCGAATTATAAATTTGTAAGTTTATCCTTTAATTGTTTTTAAACTTCGAGTTAAGTTAGTTCAAATGTTTTTTTATTGTTGCTATAACAATTTAACCATAAATAAATCAGAAGAAACAGATATCGCCTCCTCAATAGCATCTTTCCATACTCTCGTGTATTGCGGGTTGCAGCAATTCATCCTTATAAATAGCCTATATGAAATGAAGAAAACAAGTATAATTGCGTTTATAATATACAGATTATATTAAATTAAGAAATTTTAATGCAATTCTAATCTATTTTACGTGTTATATTACGTAAAATTTTATTCTACTACAAAATATTTTTTGGCGCGAAATAATGTCCAACAAATTTTGAATTTAAATGCTCATTGGATTTTAGTTTACCAACCCCTCAAAAGAGGCGCTCATATCGCTGTAGTTGTGTCATGGCGTCTTCACAACGGTCCGAAATGTCAAAACAAATCAATTAGCTGCATAATGTCTAATAGGGTATGTCCTTTTTAATATAAAAATATATTGTCGACATAAGAAACATTTATATTGCATCTTAAAGAAATGTACTTCTTATTCGGTGCATGACATTATTTTAAGGGTTATTCTTAACGAACTCAAAATTTAGTTTTTCCAAAGCATTTCATCAACTTACGAGTTTGTCACGATTTTATCGACGTTTTGTTATGAATATTTACCTAATCCATATAATGATTAAAGGCACATACTATAAGGTTAAAAATTGAATATACTGTGTGTGTAAAAAATGCTAATATTATTTAGGATAAAATAGTCTTTTTGTATAGTAGCTGATAGATTTTATATTTCTTTTTTAAATTAGGTAAATATTAGTTATTAATCAATTAGATTTAATTAGAAAGTTTCTAAAGCATCCTTGACATTTTAATTTCATGATAAAATTTAATTTGAACAAACGGAAATATTTATCTGAAAATTATGCTGAACAATACAAATCAATAACATCATCGATTTGTTTATTCTGTTATTTTAAATTAAGGTCAGGCTCAAAATACTATTTTCTATTAGACATAGAATTAATTATCATTTTTTAAAAGTGATAACTGCATTTTTTATCGAATTCCAAAATCACAGTCCGTAATAAAATTAAAAAGTTCAAATACAGTTAATTCTGTTTGAAACTGTCATAGAGTAAAAGCATAATATACTAATCTTTTATTTAACATCAATGTCAGTGAAATTTTTCTCTCATAGTATAAATCTATTGTTAAATATCTGTACCTTATTTAGATACTTTATTTATTATTTATTTACCTTATTTAGGGAGCAATAAAAAAGACTTCCGAATCCAAGACTGGACCCACACCCCATTCGCAAGTGAGAACGAAAATCCACAAAAATCAAGAGACTTTAGATCGTGCCTCAAAATCTGAAGTTGATAAAGAAAAAGAAAAACGACGAGTAGATCAAAATGCAGGCGGTGATAGTAAATCGAGAACAGCTCAAACCCCAGTTAATAAATCATCAACTAAAAGTACTACTAAACATAGTAGTACACTCTCTCAATCAAAACATACCCTTAAAAATGGGGTCCATTCATCATCCAAGACTCCTGTTTCTAATTCCTCTAGAATATCGTCAACCTCAAGTAGAACGACACCTTCTAGAACAAAAACAGAAATTGAAACGCGGAAAATGAAAATTACTAGACCCGAAGAAAGAGTTAAACCAAAGGAGGTTAAGGTTGCAACTTTAGAAAAGAGAGGCTCGAGTACTATTTACATGCCGAAAAGTAATGCTAGTAAACTTAGTACCTTATCAACGAAGCAATCTAATGAATCTAAGACTTTCGAATCGAAAAAAATTAGTGATAAAAATGATAATCTTAAAGAGAAACAGGAACATAAGAGGCAATCGTCTAGAGAACGAAGAAAATCTAGAACTTTGAGTCCTAGTGAAGTTAGAGTTCTCTATTCTGCAATTGGACCCAGGCAACAACTGGAAAAAAAATCAGGAGAAACTGAAGGCGCAGTAAAACCTGATTCTGATGAGGATTATGAATACGAAGATGATTTTGAAGTACGTTAAAACATTTTTATATTCCAGTTTGTTTTTTTCATAAAGATTGTGTATGAATTTCCAATCTCGTCAGGTCTGTATATAAAAATAACAAGTTCAAAATGATATACTCTAACTTCACGTTTTTTTTTTAGAGTTACGAATCAGATTTTGAAGAATGTACAGACAGTGATGCTTCGCCAATTAGTGAAGAAGCAGATGAATCTAGAGACAGTCCTGTTTTGGAACCAATTGAAATGAAAACAATGGAGAAAGTAAATACATACCTGATTTTTACTTATTTAGATGAAACTACTTTACTTAAACTTTAAAACTTGAATTACAGAGAAGAGTCGTGAGTAGTTATGAAGTTCGAAAAACTGAAGAGGAAAGTATGTTGGATTCTGGTCATTTTGAATTATCCGAGGCGAGAAAAAGAGCAGCAAAAATGGAATCATTGTCAGTTGATTCAGTGCCGATTGGTAGACCAAAAACTCCACCACTTCCGGAATTAATTCAACCAGTTAACCAGTCTTTTAGGTTCGCAATAATGAATATCAGATATCAACAGAAATAAAATCCCTTTGTAATTACTAAATGCGCTTTATTTCGAAATTTTAAATTTAGAGTAACTAGCATACGTTTTTATAACTTTGGAAATTAGTTCTTTTTCATTATCTGATCAAAATTTATTCGAGCAGAGAAGAGAAGCAGTCTGAAAATAAATCTCTGCCATTGTCAATGGATGAAGGGTTTGAAGATGGCCGGTCTGGAGATTTTGCAAAATCTCCCCCTCTTTCACAAAATTCTGAATCCTCCAAATTACTTAAGTCAAATAAGGAAAAAAAAGTAAGTTAGATTTCATATTTTATTACTCATGTTCTAAATTTTTTAGAACATTAAATATCTTTTAATAAAATATTAATTGTTGTTTTATCAAAGTAATAAAGCTTTTGTAATCCATAATTTTGTTTGAATAGGAAACAAAGAAAGTGAGTAGAGGACGTGAATTAATGATGATGATCAAATTGGATACTGTGGAATGGTCTTTATATGAAAGTGCACCAATTGCTTATGAGGAATTCATTAGAAATTACGGAAAACTAAATACCCAACAAGTACTTGATTTTTATTCCATATAGGAATTTTATTTTTATTTTTAAAGTACGAAAGTACTAAAGTTAAATAAATTACTTTCAGATGGCCACACAAACAAATGAAGACAACCTCGCTGTAGAAACACAAACTGAGGAAATACAAAGCCTCAACAAATGGACCCAGTTTCCAATTACCTGTAGAAAAAACCTTAATTCTAATGAAGACATAAGAATGTTTAAAAAGGTCAGTACTATTGATCCTAATGAAATGAAAATATTTCTTTGTATTTTATAGTAAATAAATTTTTTAGGAACAAATTGGAGTTGGGAGTGAAGAAGATGAATCAGTTTCGCCTTTGGTTCCAGCATACGATATTTTACAGTTGAACGACTTTTTAGAGAGGGCCGGAAAAGTTATGCTTTGTTTGTTGGAAGAAAGACGATCCGGAGGCAACGTTCTTCAAAGAAATACTCACGACATGCCTTTTAGCGCAGGATCTATCAAATTGTCGGTAGATACTTTAACTTTTTTATCTGGCAGACCTGTTTCATTTATTGCCTACTCGGAAGTTTTGAATAAAGTTCTTCTCACTGTCCATGCTCCAGGAGACGAGGTAAATTAAATTCAAAATTCAAACACTTTCCAATCCAAAAAGTTGAATATAATCTCATTAGAAAATTCCCTAAAAATATTTTACAATAGGACATTGAATCTACAAATAAGCAAGATTATATAACTGATTGTTGTATCGGATGTGTTTGGAACATTTCTGAGCCGTCGAGACCCACAAAAGTTATTTATTCTCAGAGTCCTATCACTTCGTGTTGCTTTCATCCAACTAGTTATAATGTCGTTTTTGCTGGATTGCAAGATGGGTAGGATAAAACTACATTTGTTTAAAAAAAAAGATATGAATTTAAAAAAGAAAGAATTTTTAAATTGATTTTACTTAACAGGTCAATTAATTTATGGGATTTGAAAGAGGATGAAATGTGGCATCAAAAAGTAACAGATAAAGATAATGAAATGGATTGGGTGATACGAACACCTACTTATACTACAGCAGGAAATTTGGAAGCTGGACACGAATCTCAAGTTGTGGCCTTACGTGTTCTATCTAAAATAGAAAAAGATGACTTAGATAGAATTAGCAATAAGTTTTTACCAATTCAAGTAAGAGAGTTTTAAAGTTGTAACATTTATTCTTATTTTAATCTTATTCCTAAAAAGTATATAGTATATAGCAAATATATACTAGTTTTACTTTGGAAAACATAAATTACATTTCCATTGCAATTTTGATGGATTTTCTTTCTTATTTATAGATATGTAGTTTAGATGAAGAAGGTAGTTTAATCATATGGAGTGTTTTACACACAATGACAAAAAATTCGCAAGATTTAGGATTATCGCATTGGGGCGATGTGAAACTTGTGAAAAGCCAAGAAGTGCCTTTGATCTTCAAGAACGATACGTGAGATTAATTTTAATTTCGCAAACTATTTTTATACTTTCAAGATTTTTTTCTCATGAGGAATATTCTTTTCTTTTCAGACAAAATAACTTAAGGGGATTTTTCGATATGAATATTGATAATGTAGACAGTAACGATCTTTATATTTCTACAAATACTAATGACATTTTACACACAAATTGCATAGGAAGCAAAACAAATCCGTTTTCATACAAAGGAGATGAATTAGGTAAGTAAGAAAATGTTTTAAAAAATCAATCAAATGAAGAACATTTGAAAAATGAAATTAATTTTACTTTCTTCTTCAGATTGGAGTGGTAACACAACTTGTATCGAAAGGTGTCCTTTCAAGCAGTCTTTCTTCTTAGTGAGTAATTTTTTCACTTGAAATGATTAAACGCGTTGAATTTTCAAAATTTTTAAAACTAAAATTATATTTTAGGTTGGTTGTGAAGATGGAACGATTCGCCTTCATTCTCTAAATGTAGAAAAATCTCTTCTACAATTAAAAGACGATCATTGTACTTTTGCAGTGAAAACAATTCAATGGTCGAAATCCAAGCCATTTACATTTTTTGTCTTGGATGATCATTCACAGTATGCAATTTCATAACTTTTAACCTTGCGAGAAATTTTACAATCAAATTGAAATTGAAATTATTTTCTCTAGGATTCACATTTGGGATTTGAGAAACAGTGATATTTTTCCTACGTATAGAATATCGACCAAAAGCTGGGATCGCGTGAAGAGTCTTCGCCTATCGCCTTGCAATTCTAGTCATGATATGATCAATCAATATTTGGTAATGAAAAAAGAAAATAATTGCCTTATTTAAAGCTAATTAAAATTAATGAAATTTATATTACAGGCCATTGGTACCGAGACAGGAAGTGTAGAAGTCCACAAATTGAACAATGACTTCTACTACTCTGAGCAAGAAGATTTCTTAGAAGAAATAAATACGTTTCTACGATACGTCGCGGTATTATAATCAGTGAAAACAATTTTAATCAAACAACCGGACGTGCCGAAATTCTAAAGACTGTTACACTAATAAAGTTAACACTTGTTGCAGTTTGTTGCAGTCAGCTTTGATTTTTTGATCAATTTAACACTTATGTACACTAATAACATACTTCTTCATTTAACTTTTTACATGGGAAACTACGTTATAGACAATACAGTTTAAAACTTAGTTTCTGTTATTACAAAATTTGACTACTTATATTTTATGTATAATATGTATGAAGTTATCGTTATAATCATTAAAAGGAGAATAAAAACAAATAAATAAGTTGTAAAATGATTACGAGGTAGACTTGCTAACGAAGAGAATCCGCTGCAGAACTTTTCATTGATTGAGAGATATTTAATCATTTCTTCGTAATCCAAACTGCAGCGAAGCGTACAATCTTTTTCTTCAAGAAACATTGCCTCTTCCTGAAAAAATTAGAAGCTATATTTCTTTCACAGAAAATAATTGTATAAAATTAACTTAATAATCATTTGTATAACATAAGATACTTATTACTTATTTACTTACAGGGAAAATTACGCTGCTTTCTCCACCAAACGGTCCATAGAGGGAAATCGGTCGGTGCGTTTGTCCCTCAACTTCGCCAAAGAATCTATCCAATTCCTTCATCAATAGATAAATTTCATTTTTCCTAGTCTGTGTCAGATTCTCATGGACCATTAACTGTTGGAAAACATAAATGCTCATATTTACAATTTTAGCTATTTTTAGGGAATGATATTCCTTTAGAATAAATGTGGATTCTTACCGATCCATAATTTCTCCAAGATGCAAAACACATTTTCGATTCATTGTCGTTAGATATTGATCCATTTAGGCAAAGTAGTTTATAATGTTTCCCCCATGGTTCTGTAAAAGATAATTATCTATCTTAGAAAAAGAAATTTCTTGAAAGTAAATTTTTTTTGAGAAAAAAATCTTAACATACGAGAAGAATGTTGGTACATTGAACTCAGATTGACAAATGCCACATCGGCATCATGTTGAGTTAAACAGCTCAGCATTGCTTCATCCACAGTATTACACTCTGAAATATAAAATATTCAAGTTTCAAGTCGTTTATTTTTATTCCATATTTTGCAATGAAAATGAAATCTTCAATAAATAAATATAATAAGTAGAAGGGAAATTACAATTACCTGGTATCTCAGAAAATTTGAGCTGTTGCTCTGTAGATTCTCTTCTCGCCTTAGTCGCCCTCGAGCAGCTAAAACTTTCATTTCCTACGTCTGAAAAAAAAAGTGAAGAAAACGTAATACCCAATTTCTAAATTGTACCTGGTTAATTATTTCAGCAAGTTACACGAACTCGAATCGAAAAAATATTCATACTTTCTGAAATCTTGAAACATAATGAATACAGATTCCTTGGGAAAGTAAAATTTTTCTCGCTCAATTCATTTACGCAGCTTTCTTTAAAATACTCGGAAAACATTTTCTTATCCTTGCAGATCCAATCTTTATCGCCAGTCATATTTTTCATTAAGTAGATAAAAGTATTCCATCCTGTAAATTACAGATTCAACATGAAATACATTTTGAGAGGATTTGAAAAATTATTTAAAAAATGTATTTAATTATTACCATAATCTGCGTAATATCCGAAACAAGCTTTGGCATTTTTCAGGTCTTTGAGTGACGTAATATTCGAGGATTTGTGCACTAATGCTGCTGTTTCACTCATACCGACCGCTTCGTTGCCTATCATATGTAATAGTGGTTTAAGACCTCCCCTGAAACAAAACAGAATTTAGTAAAAAGTTAAATATTTATTTATTTATTTTACTTACTTTTTCGCCTCCGAGAGCAGCTGTGGTTTAATTGAAAAAATATCGGTCCACCCATTTCTTACAGATTTAATACATTTCTCTTTACTAATCTCTTGCACGCATTCAATCAAGGGCTCTAGTTCATGAGTTTGAGCCGAATGCGATATCCATTTGCATTTCTCAGTCTCTAACTTTGTCACCACACACCACTTTACTGTACGATCTGCCCTGCATTTCGCATGATCTTTTGTAGACAGATATTCAGGAACTGTAAAAAGAGAGTACATATTATAGTTATGAACAACTTATGGAAAACTTAAATATAATTCATCAAAAATAATGTATTACATGAGTCTTGTAAATAACCAATTGGTGTTTTGAACTCATCTAGTTCATATGTCTTGTGGATAAAAAGCCTCATAACATCTTTAAAATAAAAATTATTTTTTATAAATGCCATCACTTTCCGAGCAGAATCCCTGAAAGTTAAAAAAAAAAAAACGAATTTATGATTGAATTTAATTTATAGGTAGTCTCTAAAATGTTTCTCTTTTTTAGATGATTCTTGGAAAGCCTATTAAAGGAAAAATTCATTTACGCCTTAGATATAACCGTCTTCCATGGAACATCCAACCAAATGCAAGGTTCATCCGTTGCGGTGCCATTTGGACAAAGGTAGTGGAACTTGCGCCGTCTGTTTTGTAAGGGCTGGAACATTAATATTCAAATTAAATGAATCAATTTATCTAAACGTAAAGTATTGGATTATATTGGATAAATTACCCCAAAACGATTTGCAACAAAGTTTAAGCTAGTCCACGCCACATCTCCACTATATTCAAAAAAACATCTTAAAGCACCCGCTTTTCCGTAGAATGCGTCACTACTCGAACAGGAATTAGGTACTTGACACCATGAACACAGACTGCTATAATTATTTTCTAAATAAATGCGGACAATTTAATTATATAAATTCAAAAGATTCAGTTCAAAAACAGAAGGGTATATAATTTGAATTACATATAGAATTACACCTTTCATATAAAACTATACTAAAAAAAGAATCGAATTCTAAATAATAAACTTTCAATATAAGAAAGAATTTAAAATTCAAATTTTGCCACATATATAAGGTCAACTTACTCAATTGTACGTCGAGCTTTGAGTCCAGGGTCCATGAACCACTAACACAACCTGTACCAAAGTATTCAGATAAACCGGACATCCTATTTTCTAGTACGGTTTTCTCTGGATCACATTGTCGAGGAATAATCTTATTCTCAAAATACTTTAAAAGAAAATAATTGATATTATTCTGAACTTAATATATTGATATTATATTGAGCTATATAAAATCGATTCCAAATTATATCTACATACTAACTTTTACAAAATCCTGAGATAAAAAGTTCGGATCAAATCCCGGAGAACAAAATCGCTTTTTTTTAGTCTGCGACAAATGTACTAGACCTTCTTGAACTAAAACAACCATACTGTCTTTTGATTTTGCTAAAAGAAAGAAAATGATAAGATATAATTCTGAAGAGCGAATTAAACAAGTTTAGATATAATAAATTAAAAGTAGGCCGCGGCTAAGTGTAACTATAGAGCGAAAAAATACATATCTAATTATATTATTAGTTAAGTAAAATGAAGAAATTGAATTCTCAGGTTTTAATTTGGATTCTACATCCTTAAAGGTAACGATAAGAATTTTTTATCTAACTTTACCTTCTTCATATTCTTTTATTTCGCTTGTGACTAAAATGTGATCATTAAACTTGTTATGCATTGCAAGGATTAATAGGTCTTCTGGTTCCGCAATCATAAAATCTGTTTGATTGTCTATTAAATATCGGAGACAAGTTGCTCTGTTTAAAGAATGAAAATTAAAGATTAAAATAACATTCGACACACCTATATATGTATATATAATTATATACATTTACCTGTCAGTTGCAATAATACATTCTATTTTTTCATGATCTAAATCATCTAAAATTGGACACGAACCAGCAGGCTTCATCAATTCAGAATGCAAGGAATCGTCCACAAAACAGTATTTTACTTAAGAAAAAACAATAACATAACAATTTACATAATTATTTTGAAAGTATATGCACCTAGCAATCATTAATTTAATAAAAAAGAATGAGTAGACAAGAGCGGACAAAAATGTAAACAAACTATTCATTCATAAGAAAAGAAAATATGCAAAACTGTTCCTTAGCACAACTTATTTGTCAAATTAATTCTTCCTAAAATATATAATACGATTTAGAATATCAAAAATTCAGAATACTTATTTAAACTTGATAATAATTTAAAGAAATCAAAAGCAGGTTCTGTTTACATTGGTTTTGCGACTGTTGCTATTTATATTCTGTAACGATTTGAATCTAAAAATGCATTGATATTCATGAAATTAATTAAGAACCAACTATAATTTCAGTGATAATCAAATTTCATAATACAATTTATGTTCGTGACATGAAAAACTGATACTTGAAAGTAGACCTATTTATTCGTTTGTACAAAAACTTACGTTTCATCTTCTGATGGGAAGAAAAAACTGTTCCTTGTAAGTTAAAGATGAACACAAATCCTATAAAAAACGTTGGCACTTGAAACTTCATTATTACGAATGAAACTTCTTTACTTTTCCATAAATAAAATACATAGCATTATCTGGTCCGTTTCTTAAAATCCGTTTTCAAAAGTCCGAGAGACCAATGAGCAATCAACGGATCTAACTAAATAAGCGATGGGCTATATCAGAAATGACATTATGCCATTGGTTCTCTTGCTCTGTTTCCTCCCAGGTCCGCTCTTGATCTTAAGTTCGTAATAATTTTCATCGCTATGGTATAAAAATATAACTTTTCCTCACATCTTGCAAATATACACAATCTTATTTCAAATTTCTCTTGAGATCTGCTTGTAACTTCTTGTTGAGTCTTCTATCGCTCTGAGTGCTATCTTCTTTTTTGAACCAGTCTTTTTACTAGATTCCTTTTTTGCAATATCGATGTCACAGCACATGAAATTTATTGCCAGATCTTGTAATTTTACCAAAAAAAATTCGTGGTATCAGGAGTAATACAACTACCAGAATATAGCTCCTTTGATAAATTATACAAATCGTTGTAAATTATCAAGTACTTTTCCAACATGCCTTTATCTAGTGATGATCTCATGTAAGCTTCAATATCTGCAGTTGCTGTTAGAATTAGATGAAGCAATTGCATGGTAATTTATTTGTCAATAGTATGCGACCAGGTTGTATATGCGAAAGAAACAATATTGTATCCAATGACGATGTCTGGCTTCAGGCCAGCCATCGTTTCTTCTTTATGCAGCACTTACAAAACTTTTGCTCGTGAAGGTTTTCTTCAAGTCCAACTCAGGTCCGATGAAGGCAAACCCGAGATCTTACAACAGGAAGCCAATGAAGAATAACTTCCCATTTTGACATTCTAACGTCTTCTACGTCGGCACCTGACATGAATATTAAATCTTCATTTTGTCGGGAGCTTGAATTTTTGTACCATGTCGTGAAGAGTAAGTGGCTTATTTGTTTATGGCATCTATAATAATAAATAAACTTCCCAAAGTTCGTAACGTTTTATACAATCTTTGTTCACCTGAAAAAGGTTGAAATTTATTAATTACTTGATGGAAATGGTTAGATACACTTTTTACAGATAGACAAATTAAAACTGAAAAATAAAATAGAACATATAAATATATTCTAAATTCAAAAGTACCATACAACAGAAGTCTGAAGAAACTCCTTTATCGATGTCGGGAAAAGCGAGAATCTCCATATGAAAATCGAACTTGGATTAAAGTAAAAAATGCTCTGTATCCCCGGAATGTTTTTTACAAAACGAAGCATTCGAACAATTGCAGCAATTTGTCAATTCCATCTCCAATTCAGTGTGGGTGAAACATTATCGAAATTATGAAACCTGTCGAAACATTCAGACCTCCAAGACCTTCGGAACTTTGCACACAAATCGCTGAGCGCATTCAGAGTAGCCAATCTTTATTATGAAATTTTAAAAAACGGTATGCGTAATTCATTAAAAATTAATTAAAAGATCAAAGTAATGTTTTGTTTTTATTAATTAATAAATATTCAATAAATTACCAGAAATTAAAACATAATGCGATTGTTTTGTCCACAACTAAAGTTTTGTTCTGGTTTTGTTTATGTTGGTGGAGCTGATCAAAATACATATGTACACCAATTGCATACCCCTACACTCATCTCTATTCGACACTTCTACAAAGAATGTCTTTGACTTCTATGAGGGCAACGGCAACATCTCCCTTTCGGTGCTTTCGGCAACCGGAAACTCTCAATAGTCTCAATGTGAGCAACAAATGCTTTCTACTGTGCCAACTTACGGCATCTGATTGGTTGCTATTGGCGCGCAGTTTAAAAATTTAAAGTGACGCAATGAGCATGTCAATTGTACCAGAGATTGTACAATGTACATACGTCAGTGTAGATTAGGAATTTGTTGCCGTAGGAGAAATGAATTTTGTTGCCAAATTGAAATTGTCCGTGCAAAACGAGTTGCCCACAGAGAGAGTTGAGTGTATGTAAAGGTGTACATATGTCATAAACAACATAACCTCTTTATAGTGTCACTGGCTGGCCTGGCTGGGCACTGTGTCTTTTGCGTCTTCCTTTTTTCTGAATTATTATATCAATTAAGTAACTAATACAAAAACGCAAAATGGAAAATTGTTCAATTGCCATCCCTTTCCTTGAATCGGTTGATACAGCTACGAAAATCAAAGTGCAACAAGAGTTTTCACGACATTTCTTTTATTCCAATATCTGCCATGTTTGTCATCGCCACGACAATGAACTTCCTTTAAAAAAATGTGGGAACTGTAAAATGATTTATTATTGTAGTCGTGAGCATCAAAAGATGCACTGGCTCTTGCACAAAAGCTTCTGCGAGAATATTAACAATTTAAAGCAGATGTCTGATAATCTTGATACATGTATGTATCTAGCACAGAAAGATCGATTAAGAAATCGGCAAATCGCCACAAAGGCGAATTTGATTTATTTAATGCAAACGTTTATGAAAAGAAAATTAGAACCTTACGAGATTGAAATGATTGAGTATTCAAAAGTCTGTGAAGTTTGTCTCGAGGGAGATTCAAACTTGTTAAAACCCTGCCCTAAATGTCCACATGCAAACTTTTGCAAAAATCACGAAGGTGATCCAGCTCACGAGAATTTCTGCTCTCGTTACAAGTCATGTTTCGATCTAGATTATTTTGCTATAGTCTTTCAAGAATATCCAGTTCCAAGGATGATGGAATTTACTCCACGCGATTCAGGAATAACGCGGCTTCCAAATTCGATGCAAGAATATTTAGATATTTTTTATAAACCTCCTCAAGACTTAAAACTGGATATCCCACAGGAAGACGTGAAAATGTACGTATCGCAACATTTCACTAGACCTTTGACTCTGATTTATGCGATGGAAAAAATTGACTTTAAGCCTCGAACAGAATTGATTATTCACGTCATTGGAGCAAGCCAGCGTGAAGAAAAATCCATGATCGAGTGGGAAATTTTGTTTCATTGGTTGCCTCAGTTGATGAAGCTGCAAGTTATCCTCGTGGGTCCTGAACTTTCAAATCAGGATGGTCCTTTAAAAAACGGTGGATTGCTTTAAATTTGTCATTTTTTTAACGTATCAAATTGTTTCTGCTTCTGGAAAATTTCACTTATTTCAGTTGATTCTATTTTTTCAGGTAATAAATCGTATTTGTGTGATGAGTGTACCTGCAGGGGAAAGATTGCAGAAGTTGAGACTCATGCTACACTTTATAAAACTTACTGCGATGGAAAATATTTCACGAAACCTGATATCATTATTGGGTTTAACCTCGGATTAATCGCCTACCCTTCTTGGAAAACTTCAATTTTGAAGGTTGCTAAATTGCAATGTCCTTTCATTCTTACCGCATTTTCCGAACGAGAAGCTGTAGATGATCATAACATAATGTACTGGGAGTTCGAAACCAATTCGAAAGTTGAGAGGAATCGCTTCGCAAGTTTGAGACCGAAAAGAAGTCCAATAGGCGATAAAGTTTTTTATGAAAATCAGTTCGTAGCTATTTATAATGATTTGAGTCAAAATAATCTTGATGAAGTCAATAATGAGGAAAGAAGAGTCTAGAAGTATCGTTTAGGAAGTGAGATATTTAATCTGCATTTTTAAAAATTTGTATTATTTACAAAAGTGATGTTTTGAAAAAAATAGTTTGTTATTTTGAGGATTAGAATCAAATTTAGTTGTAATTTCTAACGAAAAAGATATATACATTAAAATTTAGTTCACTGTGTTAAGTTGAAGCAAATTAGAAAATTTATGAAGCCAATACTGGTATTTTGGATGTAATATCGATATAATCGTTTATTTTAAACTCTTCACGGAAGAATTTAATTTTCTACAATAAGTTACAGAATTGTTTTATCGTTTAGTTTTATACTTCTTCTTTAAGGAACAAAATGGATGTAATATAGTTTTATTGAAGTTACAAAGTTGTCCATCGAGCTTTATGGTTTCTACTATTATTCTTAATAATTTTCATTATCAGACATGAGACAAACACGTAAATTCTAATTTATAATCCACTGTATTAACTTGAAGTAAATTGGAAAATTTACGAAGCCAATACAGGAATTGAAAGTAAAATCGATATAAAGTCGTTTATTTTAAATTCTTCAGGGAAGAATCGCATTTTCTACAATAATTTATAGAATTATTTTGTCGTTTCGTTTTATACTTCTTTAACGAATAAAATTGATGTGATTATAGTTTTATTAAAGTGACAAAGTTATCCGTGGAGCTTTATGGTTTCTGCTATTATCAGACTATTATTCTTAATAATTTTTATTATCACACAATCGCAATTCTACTTTACTGTCTTTATTTGTATATTTTCAACATCAGATGAAAAAATTGTAATTATAAAAGTCTTTGTTGAAAATCATCTTTTTGTTAAATAACATGCAAAATTTGTTCTTTAAAAGCTTTTTTGTGAATGGATAAATTATTTTTAATTTTGTTACGCTTAGTTCTAAAATTGGAAATTTTACTTTACACTATTGACAGTGCTGCAGTTTATAATTGACAAAGACAGGGAAAATATTTCAAGGTAAGTAAAATATTTTTAATTTGATACAAAATTTCACTTAAATGAGCAATTTGATTAATAAAATACAGTTTAATATAGATGAAACTTAATAATAATAAACAGGAAGTGTTACGGAATATTTCATACAAATTTTATTAAGTTTAAGAAAAATAAATTTCTAAGACATCTATTTAATTCTCTTTTACAAAACTTCACTATGAGCTTCGAGGAAATGAAATAAGATTATTAAAATTCATCACGATGGGTGAATTTTAGAATTAATTAATTAGTTAAGAAAGTTAACTAAGGAAATTAGAAAACCAGTCAAAGGAATATTAGAATTCCAACAGGAAAAATTTAATAGAATTTAATAATGGTTATTTTCGAGCTACTGGAGGATTTTACAAAAGTAAATTCCGATGGATTTCCAACAGGGAACAATTATTAGAATTTAATAATGGTTATTTTCGAGCTACTGCAGGATTTTACAAAAGTAAATTCCAGTGGAATTCCAACAGGGGAACAATTAATAGAATTTAATAATGGTTATTTTCGAGCTATCAGAGGATTTTACAAAAGCAAATTCCGATGGATTTCCAACAGGGAACAATTATTAGAATTTAATAATGGTTATTTTTGAGCTATCAGAGGATTTTACAAAAGCAAATTCCAGTGGAATTCCAACAGGGGAACAATTAATAGAATTTAATAATGGTTATTTTCGAGCTACTGAAGGATTTTACAAAAGAAAATTCCAGTGGAATTCTAACAGGGGAACATTTAGTAGAATTAAATAATGGTTATTTTCGAGCTACTAGAGGATTTTACAAAAGTTTCTTTTCTCACTTTCAACTTACAGTGATAAGAGTAAAAAAAGTGAATATAATGAATAAGCATGAGAATATGTTTCAAATAACAAAATGAAGGAAAAAATTTGTAATTTTTACCAAGATGTGAGGAAATAAAGGAAAAAGTAATCAATATTAAAATATATTGATTATCTTTTAAATGAATCATTATTGATTTAGAATTAGATATCTTTTTATGAGGATTTTAAAACAACTTTTCGCGTTGAAAGATCTGTCACCGATAGAGTTTTTGTCAAAGCCGCAAGCTTCATCATCACAATATTCTTCGTCAGTCTGATTGAGACGAGTCTTCTTTAAGTTAGTGTTCTTCTCCAGAATGAAAAATCTAAAAATGAAAAGAATAGAAGTCATATTATTAGATAATAAACGAGTCTATTATGTATTAGATTATTTACGAAAAACAAATGTGAAGTATTCAACAAATTTTCTAAAGACCATTTTCTTGGTTAAAATCACGAATTTTTAATATTTTGTAATTAGAAAAGGTATACAAACATTATTCGTGTTCATAACTTTCATAATAAAAGAAGATGAAAGTTTTATAAATAAACAATGACTCTTTTTACAACTCACAAGACCATTTTAAAGTGGTCATCAATAATTAGGTATCAATACGTTCAAATGGTAGAAACTAAATAAATCTTACCTGTAATTGAGATTGACAACTTTGTTGAAAAGAAATGCTCCATCAGTTGCTTCTGTGAAACGAATGCTTATCAGCTGACTTCTATTTGTAAAATTTGTGTCGCATGATGCACAAGAAAAAAGAGTCGAGAGCTGCCAATGTGTTCCAGAAATATTACTCCCATTTTGATTTATTTCAATGGTTTTAATGCAAAATTGAGGATAAGAGCGTTTAGGGTATTATCAGAGTATATTATCAACCAAATCAACAACAACAAAGAGAATAAACATTTGATGTTGGTCCGTGGTGTTTGCAGGATACATATGTATTTGTAAGTCAGTAAAAGTTGGTAAAAGCAGGTAAAAGCAAAGCAAAGCAAAGATATTTTTGGTAAAAGTTGGTAAAAGTTTGGTAAAAGCAGAGATCTCTGGAAAACCAGAATAAAGGATTGTTCACACCTCACAAAAAGCAAGCCATGCACCAGACTGTAGAGGGAACCTCTCTACCCTCTCTACTCTACGACCAGACCAGGGGCTCTATTCTCAAGTTCGTTCGAAACTTTCCATATACGTAAAGTTTCGAATGGTAACTTCCGTCATATGTTGAAGTTTTATACAAAATAAAGAATAATATGAATGTGTAAACGAGGATTATATTGACCCTCAATCGTAAAATTATTTTTGATTTTGATGGTCAAATTGACTTTAGGGTCCAATAATTAATTACAATTAAAATTGCTCCCAACGTTTCGGCATTGAATAGTAGCCCTTTTTAGTGAAATTTCAAATTTCAATTAGAAATTTACTTTTCAGTA
>JAUEJJ010000013.1:6998259-7009120 GCA_032164275.1 Synergus coniferae | reverse complement strand
ATTATCTACATTAAATTAAATTAAGTAGCTAAATGCTATTTTCCTTTGAAAGCATTATCAGATCATCTTTCTGATCATGTAATGAAGAATGCCACCATGTTTGTAATAAGAGTGGTCTACCTCGGTGTCGAAGCGCAACAGCACTTCGAATTCCTTGCCATCGTCAGTTTTGACTTTAATTTTTTGACCAGGTTGAATGTTTTCTGGAATGTCTATGTCGAACTGCTCCAATCCCGTCAACCCTAAACTTTCAGCGGTTTGACCAGGAAGATATTGCAATGGCACGATTCCCATTCCCACAAGATTGGATCTGAATAATTCAAATTTTTGTTTAACCAATCTCTTCGATCAAGAGACAATAACAGAAAAATGTTTCTTTTTTACCTGTGAATTCTTTCGTACGATTCTGCAATGACAGCTCGAATGCCCAGAAGATATGGACCCTTGGCAGCCCAGTCTCGAGAAGACCCTGAGCCGTACTCTTTACCAGCAAGAATTAAGAGAGGAGTTTCGTCTTTGATGTATTTTTCGGATGCATCAAAAATATCCATCTGAAATTGTGTTTTTATTTATTTAACTTTATAAATTATAAAATTTCCATTTGGAGTGATTTATAGAGAAATAAATAAAGACCTCTTCTTTATTTGGAATGTAAATAGTTCGTGGTCCAGGTCTTCCAATAAATTTGTTTACGAGTCTAATGTTTGCAAATGTTCCTCGAGCCATAACTGCGTCATTTCCTCTGCGAGCTCCGTAGGAATTAAAATCTTTGGGAGTTAATCTATATAAAGATTTAACGTCATATTAGAAATTAAAGAAATAAATTTATGTTACAAAAAATATTAAATATATTTTTAAAGATATTAATTACAAATCAGGTAAAATAAGATGATCTAGTTAATTTGAAATTTACCCTCGACTTGACAAATATCTCGCTGCAGGAGAATTGCGAGCTATACTTCCGGCTGGACTGATATGATCGGTTGTTACTGAATCTCCTAAATTTAAAAGAACTCTTGCGTTCCTTATAGGCTTGTGTTTTGGAAGATCCTAAATAATATTTTCCTAATTATTAATCATATATGTTTCTAAACTACAATATCTATATATCTATGCATTTATAATTCGATTTTTAGTCTAACAGTAGAATATTCGATTGATTCCTTACCTTACTGATATTTTCAAAGTAAGGTGGATTTTTAATATAAGTAGAATTCGAATCCCAAGGATAAAGTTGACTATCGGGAGCTTTCAAACTTTTCCAGGTATTGCTGCCTTTCTCAAGTCGACTGTAAACTTCCTTAAACATCGCTGGAATGACGAATCTTTGTTCCACAGCTTGAATTTCAGTTCTAGTAGGCCAAATATCTCGCAAATATACATCAGTACCGTCATATCTGCGACCTACATTTGGGAAAGGATATAAATTAAATTTATTAGTGTGCTAATTACAATTTGAGATTACAAAATAATTCGAAGTAAGCGAAGTTATTCTCTCGAAGACCAAAAGATATATAATGTACAAATTATTATGTGCTATTAATATCAGATTAATATTATGATTGGTTAGAGAGGAATTCATTTTTTTTATATACGTGAAAATTACAATGCTGATGCTAATGCGTAGGTCACTTCGAAACTTTTGTCAATAGGAATATTTTAGATATGCCAGATTACGCATATTTTTTCAAAAATTTTATGTTTCTATGGACGATAACAAAAATCAGAACTAAAAATATTAATTTGTTTGTTTTAGGCATCATTTAACATTTATCCTGATGCCTGAAACAAACAAATTAATATTTTTTTCGTACTGATTTTTGCTGTTGTTTATAGAAACATCAAATGTTTTAAATACATATGCGTAATCCACCTGACATACCTAAAAAATTCCTACTGGCAAAACTTTCGGAGTGACCCTCGTATTCTTTGGATAAGTTAAATCAAGTTAAATTTAGGTGAATTCCAGAATTAGGATTTGGTACCCAACGGTTTAGAGTTTAGAAATTTCAGAGAAAATCTCTTAGCAGAGCTCTTAGCGAAAATAAAAGTGAAAATTTCAAATTACCCAAAGGTTCTTTCTCGAAGTCAATGTTCACGGTTCCAGCGATGGCATAGGCAATTACCAGTAAAGGAGATGCCAGGTAGTTTGCCCTTGTGTTGGGATGGATTCTTCCTTCGAAGTTACGATTACCCGAGAGAACTCCACAACAAACCAGCTCATTCTGTGGAGATGTTAATAAACCATGAATGACATTTTACCGTCCTCGACCTCTAGTCTAAGTGAGGCGGGTCACTAAATCTCTCAATCTCAATAGAGCCTAAGTCTAGCTGTCTAGAAACTAGAAAGAGTCTTAAGGTTAAGAATCTATTAAACTCTAAAATTCCGTTTCGCCAAATACCATTTTAGTTTACTACCTAATATCTGCTAATATCTGCTAATATCTAAATAATTTTCATTTCTTGAATTGAATTGAAGTTTTAGACGTCTAGTCTAGTTTTCGATGTATTTCTTCCAATAAATATAAAAAAAAAAATCGTCAGACTAAACGAATGAAACTTCAACCCAACATTTCTTGATTATTTAGAAGTAAAAAATTAATTTACCTTTTCAATAGTTTCAACCATTGATTCAGTAAGAGGTCCACTGTTTCCGATACAAGTCATGCATCCATATCCAACAATATCAAAACCAAGTTTGATCAGTGCTGAACAGACTCCACTTTCTTTCAGATAATAAGTTACCACTCCTGATCCAGGCGAGAGGGAAGTTTTTATATAAGGAGCAACACTGAGTCCTGCTTCCACTGCCTTTTTGGCGAGAAGACCTAGTAGTAAAATGTATAAAAATTATTTTTAAGAAAACTATAAGTCCAAGAATAATAATTATAATAATAAAATATAACGGTAATCTGCAATAGCTGTTTGATTACATTTTTGTAAAGTTTAGAAAACAATACCTTCTCATTTGATGAGAATGTAACAATAATTTGAAAAGACTTAAAAGATTCAAATATTCAAATTCATTTTGACACTATAGTGTTGAAATAGCTAAATTTGGTTTCGCCACTGATTTGACAATTCTGAGAAATGCATTCAGCTGTAAGTACTTAATAAATTTTGCGGAAGCAATAGAAATTTGCAAAGATGACACAGCGAATAGGTATCCATAAATTTTGAATTACCTGCGCCAAGCATAACGCTCGGATTACTAGTATTTGTACAGCTTGTGATGGCAGCAATGACCACGGACCCATGCCTGAGTTTGTATTGTTTGCCTTCAAATTCGAAAGCTCCTTCGGATTTTAGTTTATCTGGAGGTATACCGAAACCCTTGAATCCTACCTGCAAGTACATAGAGATAAAATTATTTTTAGCTTCTGGAGTACAAAGTTGAATTACCTTGAATAAAATTTAACCTTATCATGAAGCTTTACAAATGGAAAAATTTTTAATCATTTAAAATAGAACTTTTAAAAAATTGCATAATTTCATATGATATTTAAAAACAGATTTCGATAAAAAATTTAAATTTTTCAAGTTTGGTTTGTATTGTAATTACGATCGGTAGCTAGTGTGACAATATTTATAAACATACATATAAACCAACAGGATATGTTTGTTATCAGTACGAGCTGGTGCATTTTGAGTAATAGCAATATGACCTCTTACAATCAATAGCAATTCATCATCTAGTTTTTGCATTTTAATGGAAAAAAAATCCTTTATGTATAAGTATTTGGCTATACGATCAAAAATTCAAACAGCTAAAAAAATCAACTTCAATGTAAACTTTTGCTGTCTTTGCAATTTCAAACATACACGTTTTGCTTAGAAAGCATTTCTTTTTAGGCAGAGTTTATTAACCTTAAAGAATAAGGTGATCTGCAAATTCTATTTCAAATTATTACTGAAGAGTTAGGAAACTCAGAAATGAAAGAATTAATAAAAATATAAAGAGTCTTAAAAGTATTCTAACTTGTAACTTTCATTTATAACTATATTAGTAAATTAAGTGAATTCATCTATAGAATTTAGAGAATCCAACTAATTCCGAATTTACATTTGCTTTATTTTCAGAATTAATTGAAGGGCTCTGTTTTCGTCTGAACTTTACAGATTTAAACCTGTAGAGTTAAAGCCTGATTTAATTTAATCTAGAAGACTTTTTCCGATAGTCTTGAATTTATTGGATTTATTTTTTTTTTGAAAAGTATTAAGAAGCAGCGAAATAAATCTCTGAAGAGGATTTTGCAAACATGAAAATTGTTTTAGAATCTCAGGTTCCAATCTTAGAAAGTGGTCAGTTCGAGGGGCAACTCCAAAAAGTCTGGAATGTTACCTGAAGTTACCTTCAATGTAATGTAAATTGCCAGGTAAGACACAGTTTACAGTGAAAAGTTAAAGTAATTTAAGTGAAACATTCGAAGTATTTATTACATTAAAAAATGGTAAGATTTCAAAACATTGGTCTTCAAAATGGAATCAGTCTCAATTAAAAGTTAGATAATGTTCAAATAAAAAGTATTTACAATTTTGTATAACTTAAAAAACTAAAAATTCGAAACGTTTTAAATTGAATAATTTTGAATTTGTAGTTTTTGGAACTGTACAAAATTAAAATTTAAAACATTAGATATTAAGCTATTTTAAATAATGCAGTGACTATGACTATTTAAGGTAATTTTGTACAATATGATTTCATTTCGATTTAAAAAGTAATATATGGAAATGACAAATATATTCGAAGCGTTTCGAATACTAGACAGTAACACCGCAATAATGTGTAAGATGTGCAAAATAAAAAGGATGTTGTATCAGCAATTTTCGTTAAGCACGTCCACCACTTTCCGATTTCAGAAGCAGTTGTCGCGTGTTTTTCTTGTGAAAAGGTAGCGAGCTTTTTTACTGATGTCAAGTAATCAACAAATTCCAACTGGTACGAACAAAAATTTATTATTTTAGATTTTTATTGAAAGAAGCTATAATTTATTTAAAATTTGGAGATTTTTGTTTATTTTTATATTCTGAAATTTATACTGCATTATAATAAAAATATAAATTGCTTTCAGGATTATTAAGAAAAATATTTTTGAGGGAATATTTTACTAGGGACAAATTTTAGCGTTTAAGGAAAAGCAGGTGTAACACAGGAATTATGAGTCTAATCGCAAGTCCTTATTCTTTAAGTCTACACCTAATCCTAAGTCTTAAACTTTAAGCGATTTAGCAAAGGCATAAAAATATAAAGATTCAAAAATAAGCATTTTTCAAGTATTTATAAAATTGACTTGTTTTTTTTTCTATTTATGTAAAAGCAATGAAAGAAATTAATGTTTCTAAAAATTTATCTTAACCAAGGATATTATTCTTCGAAGAAATAAATTTATATTGTTGATTTAAATCATAAGTTTAATTATCATTTAACGACTCAAGATTCCAAATTAAGACTAGTAGTTTTCTGAAACTTTCTACTGACTCAGAGCTTAGATGCTTAACTAATGTATTTGTCAATTAGGAACTGTTAAAGATCCATTTTCTGCGTTGACCATTTTCGATTAAAATCAGCTCATTACTAATTTCAGACTAATTTTCACTCTAAATTTAGGAAATAAATAATATTCAAAATTGAGAATAAAATGCAAAAATGTCATATTGTCAAAATAAATTTCACAAAAAACTAATCATCGATATTTATAATTGTAATTTTTAATTGAATGTGACAGAATGCCTAAAGCTTGAATTTCACGAAATAGCGTACTCAGTAAATTTCAAGTTGAGTGTTTTTCTTTAGCAAATGCATGTGATAGTTCAGGTAACAAGACTCCATGTCTGTATGAAATCGATTTAAATTACAACTTCGCGAAATCATAAACGTCCATTGTTTCCAATTGAACCGCCGCATCGTAGAACGGGATATAAAAATTTTGGCCCGAGTGTAAACGGATCCTGACAATGTAAAAATTAAAAATTTACAAATTTTTTTTGATATTTTGTTTAGAAATTTATCCTAAAATATCGATGGTGTGATTACATTTGAATTTAGTCCTGTTCCTAATACTTATTAATAATTTCGCAAATATAATATCCTTAAAGTTATTCAAGTTAAAAGTTTATAATTTAGGGTACGAAAATTTAAATGTTTGGTAAAAAAATTGTACTGTTGAGAAGAGAACTCTTTTCCTGTATTTTTAAATTTTCCACAAATATTTTTCATAATCATTTTAAGAATTAATAACTTAAATTGAAACTTTAAAGTGGGACCAGGGCTGAGATTCGCCAATTACCTGATTTTCTAAACCAATCAGAGGACGTGCATTGAAGTCTTGCTGGGGAAGTGCATGAGGGGGTAAGTTTTCTAGTGTCAGGGAAGGGGAACTCAACTATAAAAGAGTCAACGAGCTTGTCTTTTCTTCAGTTTGAGGCAGTTTGAGGTTGAAGATGGTTTATTATTGTAAGTATTTACTGAAGAAGAATTACTTAAATATTTTTTATTTTTGAATCAGTGTTAAATATTTGTTTTTTTCGAAACAATTGAAAGTGAGATTTCTATATATACAAGGTATATTATTATTGAATATTTTAATCAACGATCAACGAATTATTGTTCAACGAAAGGAGGGGTTGCTGTCGGATGCAATCTCGTCCGGTGGGATGATTCGAATATCTCACCGGGTAGGATTCATCCATACATCCACTCCTTTTCGTCAAATTCTATCACCTTGGAAGTGAAAAATGAAGAACAAATTTTCGAGTCGTAGCCGAGGTCTCGGTCTAGTGGCACGATACATTTCATCCGTGACTAGATCGAAATACTCAACCCTGACTTGAAGATATAACAACACCCTCATCTGGACCAAACTCACTGACAGAATATAAGTTTCTATTCATTGTTCTTTGGTGATTTAACTGTATGGTGCAATATCTACATAAAGCTAAATTACCAAAAACTAATGGGTAGGAAATGTCATCGAAGAACTTCAAAATAATTCCACGGACATCAAAACGCTTCAAATATTCTATCAATATAGTAAGTAAAACCAGAATCTTGCACACGATTCGACTTTTCAATAGATTTTCCAAAGAGGTGGCAAGATTGAAAGGAACTATTGCAGTGATCTGTTAAATTTCTTCATATCACAGCAGTAGTTACCAATAATCCTGCTGTCCACAAACTTCGGCACCATCAAGTTCCTACACTGCTTTATTTCTTCAGCTACAAACACGAAGTACAAAATGGGATGGACGATGCCTTAATGGCGATGAAATATTTACGTCACTGGGTATTGTTCGTCCCATATGTGTACGGAAAATTTCTACAAGTGCACAATGCACATTCACGCTTCGTTTCTTATTTTCACGGCTAATCTTTTAATTGTGTAATTTTAACTTAGCTTTTTCGTTATAGATAAATATAAACAATTTTTTTCATTATAACTACAGAACCTAGTTGTCTGTTCCTTGAAAAGATACTATTTTTTTGAGTGAAATTATTTAAATTTCTATAAGTGTAAAATAATTTTATTGTGGCTAACCTTGTTTGTAAGGCAGGAGTTGAAATCTGCCTTCATGCTCGTGACAGAAACACGATCATGAGGTCTTTTAGGTCCACTAACACTGGAAACAACAGTTCCCAAATCTAAGGTGACAACTTCCGAAAATACAGGATCCTGAGCTGGATTTTCGTAATTTCTAAGCATATCTACAACTTCTAAGTATTTTCTTATTCTCTCAATGTGCTCATCTTGACGACCTGTTGTAAAAAACGAAAAGTGTTAATCCATCGAGTTTCGTTCAAAGTATATTACAAGCATAATTTTAAAAGTCTGATTTTTAAATGTAATAAACTTAAGACTGCATATTTTTAATTTATTTATATTATACGTCCTTTTTTGGGAGTAGAAAATTTCTTCCTACCAGTTTGTTCCAGATAATCTAAGGTTTGTTGGTCAACTGGAAAGAAACCAACAGTTGCTCCGTATTCGGGGCACATATTTGAAATTGTGGCACGATCTGCGATGCTTAGTTGAGAGACACCAGGTCCAAAGAACTCGACAAACTTTCCAACGACACCGAGTTGACGTAAATTCTGTAAAACGTTGCAAATGTTTAATTTCATGAAGTTGGTATCATATATTTAAAGTAAACAAAGATTTCTGAAATTATAAAAAACAATTAAGCAATTAGATAATTAATTGAATACTACCTTTGTTATGGTGAGAACGAGGTCTGTAGAAGTAACGTAAGGATTCAGAACTCCTATCAATTTGTATCCAACAACTTTTGGTAATAACATAGAAGTCGCTTGATCAAGCATAACAGCTTCAGCTTCAATTCCTCCAACACCCCAACCCAAAACTCCAAGTCCATTAATCATAGTTGTATGTGAATCCGTTCCGACAACGCTATCAGGATACAGAAAACCGTCTCTGTCGAAAACAACCCGGGCCAAATATTCCAAGTTGACTTGATGCACGATTCCACTTCCCGGCGGGACGATCAGCATATTGTGAAGTGCCTTTGCTCCCCATTTTAGGAAAATAAATCTCTCATGGTTTCTGTCGAATTCTAATTCTTCGTTTTTTTTCAAGGCATCGCCACTGAAAGAAATTATTATCGTTATAATACATCAAGGAACTAATCATATCTTTATCTCGTGTTTTAGTAAGTAAATTTATGCATCTTCATTCTTCAGGGATAACACTGTGGTTCAATAATTAAATTTGTGGGAATTTGAAAGAAAAGATGAAATATTCTTTTAACGACGCTTTAAAATGTCAAAGAAAAATTAAAATAAAACCTCACCTTCTAATAAAATCGACTTGTACCGAATGATCGATAACCAAGTCCGATGGGCAAACAGGATTAATTTTATCAGGATCACCGCCTAATTTTTTGACTGCATCTCTCATAGCAGCAAAATCGACAACTGCAGGAACTCCAGTCAAGTCCTATATACATTCAAAATATGGTTTTTCATGCTGTTTTCATTATTTGCAATAAATAATACTAAAATAGTTCAGCAAATGAGGAAATTATTTATCCTTTTTCACCTGGAGAATAGCTCGGGATGGTTTAAAAGCAACTTCGACTCCTCCTTCAACACTTTGATTCTTTTCCCAATTTAAAATATTTTCCACATCCTGCTTTTTCACCTGGAAATCATCGCAATTTCTAACAGCACTCTCCAAGAGCACTCTGATCGAGAAGGGCAATCTCTCTATAAATAATTAAGCATATTTAATTCAATGTCCAATATAATTTGAATTTTAAATTCCATTTCGGAGTGACTCTACCGTATTTTTCTCCAAAGTATGTCAAGTCATAATATTGGCGAGTTTCATTCCCGAATGTGAGACTTCTCAGCAACTCCTTGTATAGGCTTGGTTCTGAAAAATATTTTAATTGGTTAATTTGTGTGTTTTAATTATATTACTAATAATATGTTTTGAGGGGTATGATGTATTCAGAATGTATTATTCTTAAATTCTGATGAAGTATAACCTAAAAACGCATGTGGCTTTTCTGACTTTTTATCTTTTGTGAAGTAGATTCGAGTGTATACATTTCAAATCTGTAGAAAAATAAATATTTTCATTTTTTATTAAACACATTGTTTTCAGCCTGTAAAATAATTCTGTTTGAAATTCACAATTACACCTTATTTACACGGAAAATGGAAATAACTTTATGGTTCAAGTAAAGATTACTTAGCACTATTAATTAAATAACTTTTATTATTGAATAGAGCCAAATGAACTTTACTTGATCTATAAGTAATTTCTATTTTCCGTGTATATATTATTCTCATTTTGCTGAAATTTTAATTACCTACATCTGTGGTTGAATTTTCATTCAAATGTTATTGAAATTCCAACAAAACCGTCATTGTATAAAACTTCAACGACGTTGTTAAAAATTTAACTACATAGATATTTTTAACAGTGTAGAGTATTCCTTCTGGTATAAATTGATTAAAATTAATTGGCCATAATACGATTTATCTGTAAATATTTATGAGGCTAATGAGAATGAGTAATATTATATAGGTATTTACTTTCAAGGTTGGATGCAAGGTTGGATGTTTAGATTATTAAAAGAAATACATATATGCATTCATGTATTAATGAATTTAGTTTAGATTGGAATAGAAAACGTAGAAATCTTAGCATTCATTAACATACTATTAATTAATCGTTCTTCCACAATACTTTTTGCAATGTTTGCCTAATTACAAAGATGTAATATGACACAGTAAACGTGTTGTAACTCATAAATCAACAATTTTAATTTAGAAATCAAGGATGACTGTAATTGTCGAAAAAAATGTGGAATGCATGACTCGTTCTTATTGTTAAATCTGCTTTGGTCGCCAAGAATGAACATGGTTATATTTGTATTTGAGAGATTCTTTTTGACTCAACAATATTAAAAAATCGGTCAAAGTAATATAGTGTTAATTCAGCATTTTTATCATATTAGAGCAGAAGTAAACAAAAGCTCGTGCATTTCACTTACTTGCCATTATTGTCTCTAGCCAAGTCACGTCCTCCAGTCCAGCACTACCTGTTAGTTATGTACTGCACTTTGTAATTTGTACTGTAACAAATTTCTCTTCTCCCTCTGTAAGCGATGTAACGGTGAAATTGGAATGGGTGGAATATGTTTATCAATCTTGGAAGACTAAAGCTTAAAGTCCATTGAATAAAGTCTAAATATTCACCTATCTGCACAGTGCACCTATGTCATATGTGTATTGTGTAAATCGAACATATGACAACATATGTGACTCAACGCGAGAAAAGGGACCTAACGCGCCAAAAATCGATTTTCTGTTTTTGACGGAATTTGGTAGTTTTTG
>JAUEJJ010000013.1:6963011-6989787 GCA_032164275.1 Synergus coniferae | reverse complement strand
ATAATTATATATATATATATACCGTGCTTAAGTAAATTCTTCGTGGAAATTTTGTGATACAACACAGTAAGAAATTTACATCACTAACATTTGATTTAAGGTCATTCACTCTTTCGACGACCATTTCTTCTGTCGTGCCATTTGTTGACAGCCAGTAAAATTAAATCTTGGTGCTCATAAGCCCAAGACAATATTACTATTATAAACATAATTCCTCCTGTAAAAAAGTGCAATAATTTTGCTTCCGGGAAAAAGTAGGCCTGAAAGAAGTAACATAATTAAAAAATTTTCTGGATTTTATGCAATTAAATTTTAAAATAATAGTAAGAATAAAAAAGAACCCACTTGTGAAATGCTGGTAACTAGTGCAGCTAAAATTAAAGAGCCGCTAAAGACTGGTTTTGGAACAAGACCACGAAGCGGATGATAATTAGTCTCTCTGTGCCTCTTATTAATGAACAAAACCGAGTGTATAATTCTCAGTCCCATGTTGACACAGTTGCCGAATATAAATCCTACTGGTCCAAACAGTAAGACGAAAAAGTAGGAGGTTCCCAGAAAAATGACCGATTCGCAAATCATGATAATGTTGTTCTTATTAATAGTTTTACTGTCAGCAGTAGCATTTGTATAACATTCCGTTACTCCATTAATTCCTAGTAACAAAACGGCTAAGCAATGCGTTCTCAATAAGAAAACGGGCAATGGCTCGTCAATTAATTTAGAACCACCATACAGCCAAAGCAGTAGGGAAGAGTAGGATTGACCAAAGACTAAAACAATTAAACCTATGGAGGTAACTGTAGAACAAAGGCGCATCAGGACGTTGACGCTTTCTTGTACTTTTCCCTAAAAATATTAAAATTGACATCAATTTGAGATTTAATATAAACGCAAGGCCCCTAACAGACCCAATACCAGTGATTTTTAACACACTTTTACTTACTGGATTTTGTTCGTTTAATGGTTTATCTCGTTTGACCATTTGCGTAAAGTAAAAGTATGAACTGTCTTCTATGGGACGAAAAACGAATCTGGCGGCTAAGGAACCTAAGTTATTGACTAGTTCATATGCTCCCTGTTCTTTAAATGTGAGTACAGGCATGATTGTCATGATCAGTCTTTCACCCTCAGTTAATATTAACTTCAAACTGCCCTGACCAAAAAAGCTTCTTGTGAGGACGCCTAATTTCCCAAATAAACCAGTTTCCTAAACAGTAAATAAATTATATCACATTCCTAATACAAAATTGAGTATAAAAAATTAATTTAAAATTAAACAAAATGAATGAACACAAATTGATATCGATACTTACATTGTTCTTAAGTTGACCAGGTAAAAAGTCCTTTAATTCTCTGAATGGGAATTCAGATAAGACGTACTCTTCTTCATTTTCATTCAAAGACATTCTCCTCTTCAACTTACTTTTTTCCTTTCTTAAACTTTTAATATAATAGTGGAAGTAAATGTAATGACTCGTAGTGTAAAATATTGCTGCAACTAGCTGGGCTACTCCAAATGCGAGTAATGCATTTTCTGGATTGTAAATGATGAAGCAAACAAATGTTAGAGTCCGAATTGCGATCATAATGGAATCTAGAACTATCTGAAATTCAAATGGCCCAATTAGCAATTTTCAACCAGTTAAAATGGACATGACTTTAATTAATGGAATAGGAATTATTAAATGAACCTACTTTTAATCTAACGAATAAAAATGCACTGGAAACCAGTTGAACTACTAGTGAAGATAATTCAATCACGCAAGATACTGCGACTGCCCAAACTGCAAATGTGTAATATGCTGGCAATTCCTCAGCTGTTGTTAAAACGGAAACCCATATATAACCAAGAATAAGAGAAGTCAGGCTACATATTGGTACTCTGAAATACATTTTTTGCTTTTACTTTAAAATCATAATTCATTCCAAAGAAAATTAATACTCCAGATTAAGGAAGGCTTACGTCAGCCATAAAAGATTCACAACTTGAGCCCAATTGTGCTCAGCTGTATTCGTCAAACAAGCTTTAAAAAACGGTTCTTTGCATAAGGAAAGAATCATCGATTCTAGCAACAATAATCGAACATTCATTACTCCCAACACATCCTGACCTACATATCGCACTGTAAACGCGTTTAACAGAAATGTTAGGCCGCGACATACTATCTGCAAAAAATAAATTGATTGAATAGTTTTTTTAAAAACAGCTTATAGGAAAATTTAATAAAATTTATTAAATTCTTGAAGCCTTATAAAACTAGCTTTATAGATAAAATAAAAAAAATAAAATAAAAAGAATAAAATCCCGAACTTTATTACCCATTATCAATACTAATAACAAACAGAGCATTTGAAATTAAAAAATAACATTTATTTTATTCAGAAAACGTAGGAAAAACAAAAATAAATTACATATGTGGCTTCTGATTTATTAAGAGTCCAGGTTAAATTCTATTTCGAAAAAATCGATAAGCAAACCGGGGATACATACCTGGAATATAATACTAAAAGAAGCGTTCTCCAAACTGCTTTTTAAAATATTAGGTGCCATCTTCTAATTTTATATATATATATATATTTATATATAAATACAGGGAGAATTGCCAACACTGTCAAAACAGTTTTGAGGTTATATAAGAATTGGACCGCTTTCTAGAGCAATTATGATATCATTTTTCGATGTTGACAACTGCACCGTGTGATAAAGAACTTCTGTAAAATTGCTAAGGCGCGTCATCAGTGCTCTTTTATGTTTGTTTAGAACTTTAAAAAGAATTTGGCGTAACACAGCTGATTATGTCATGCTGCTCATTGCTTCAAGCGTAGCTTCAAAAGTAGTCACACTACCACGTTGGCACGTTGTCACTAATTTTTTGTGTTTACGATCATTTTACGACTTTAGGCTTTTCATGACCGGAAAATTTATAAAGAGGGGATAGAGATTTCCCGGAATACGCATGACAGGAGTGCTTGACGTTTTTGTAAATCACATGTACATGATGATCACCTGCACGGTGCACCACGTTCATACTTATGTACGATAGAGCAAGATATGATTCTAAAAAAATTGTAATTACAAAGAGTACAATTTATAAAAATTTATAGCAGATGCAAAATGAGTATTAGAAATCCTATATCGCTTGTCGCAAATGTAAACAAATATTTTTAAATCTTGCACCTTCTTTTATATGCAATTTCTGCAGCAAATACCTAGGTATGCCTAGGTATAGAAAAAAAAAATGAAACCTCTGAAAGCGAATGCTATCAGCAGACTATCAGAGCATACCTATCAGAGTCCGTGATCAAAGAGATTAGCCAATCAGCAATCACTCCATGAATCCTACGATTCTGCTACGATTGGCTACGATCAGACTACGATCTACCAAAGATCTAAAAGTTTGGATTTTCTATAGTCGGAGCTGGTCGGAGTATGTATTTTTACAAATTTTATGCCAAATTGCATTCTTATATCGTAGCAGAGATTGTAGTTAATTTACACAACAAAAGTTAATTTTCAGTGTAACCTGTAAAATTACTTGGCGTATCTTTGGTCAAACTTTGGTGTATCGTTGTATCTATGGACACAACACGACTGACATCTCACACACTCATCTGATAATATGTGTCTGAAATCTGAAATACTCATTTCAGAATTGGGCATTTTATCTATTTTTACATTAAATTACAAAATGTAAACTCACAGTATCATAATTTCCAATTTAAACCATAAAAAACTTGGTTTATTTTATTTAAAAATTGAACAATATTTAAAATTCCGCGCCATTTTCCGCAGTCAAAATCCTCGGAAAATTGGTCGTGTGGGTCGTGTGAATAGCCTGACCGGTTGGGCGGACAGAGGTATAAATGCACCTTAAAAGGAGAGTTGAGACAGCTTACCCCTTCCACTGTGCTTTGGACGAACCGGAATCGGAAGTTGCTGGAGGGACGCCAAAATTCAAATTGTAGTTATTTTTGAAAAAGTGTTTGTCTTTTAGAAAAATTATTGAATTTACGTAAAACTTCCTGATTTTATTGATTTTTGATACCTACGTTATATTATACTAAAAGCAGCTAAAAGTGTGTATCATTTTGAGTCGTTTATCGGGTTTATCGAATATGACGTTTATGTCATGAAGTGTTTAAGGTTACATTAATATGTAATTGTGTATGTATTAACTATGTGCATTTTCGCAATGTTTGCCATTGATTAAAATTGGTATAAAACATAAATCATGGTGACTTGCTGCATTTTACACTGCAACAAATGTTGGAAAAGCGAAAGCTTTTCCAAGAAATGAAAAGCTTCGTGAATTGTGGCTGCGAAATATTAATCGTCAAGATTGGACACAACGTGCATCGTCACGGGTTTGTGAGGTAAAATCTGTATAATATTAGAATATACATAATATTATAAGCAAAGTTTATTTCCAATTAACTTAATTAAAGATGCACTTTTCGCCTGAGATGTAGATGACAGTGGACAATGTAAACAGACTTGGAAATGATGCTATTCGAACAAATAATACTATTTTAAAAAATGTTTAAAAATAAATATTTCTTTAAGCATTACTTCACTTATACTAATTTACAATATGTAAATGATTTTTTAAATGTCTTTTTGTATAATTACAATAAATGAAAAATTTGATTTGAAAAACGCGCGCATTTCACTGACTTCCAATTCCGGTTCGTCTACCAATCAAAAATACATTGTCTCAACTCTTCTTTTAGGATCTCTAATCAAATGCTGAGCGCAACGCATGCGCAGTAGAGTTCGGAGCTGCTTTATCCTTCTTTCCGGTTTTTGGTCCACGAAATTTACCGGCTCATTTTCTTTGATGACAGTATTTGTTAGGTTAATTTTTTCTTTTTTTTTTTTTCAAATTAGTCTTATGGTGTGAACTTGACTTTTTTTTTTTAATTACAATTTATGAATTATACGCATAACTGAAAAAATGTTTCGGGAAAATACAAAACTTACAAACAAATCTCATGCGAGAAATGTCTTCCTTTCTTCCATGATAGTAAGTATCGAATTTATTTTCTATCTTCAGATTAATAACAGTTAATAATACATTCAAACTTTTCTCTGCAGTATTTACATAATTTATATTTTCATGATTTATTACAAATGATCTATTCCCTTGTATAATGTACGGTAGTGTTTTTATTTTTTTTTACTGCATATTCTATCATATATTTAATTATATGTATATGCTTTTTTGAAATATAAATTGTGTATGGGTAAATTAACTATATTAGAGTTGCATTGATCTTATCGATTTATCTGGTAGCTTATAAATAAGTAACAAGGTTTTGTCAGTAATTTTATTAGCAAGTTTATTTGTTTATTCTATATATTAGAAATGTTAAATTTTTTATCACGAACCTGAATATAAGTGTTTTAAAATATAGTTTTAAAAGCAGCAGATAAATTAAAAGAAAGATTAAAGGACTCAAAAAGTAAGATATATAAAAGCAAAATGAAATTTCGCGTTCTCCATAATCTTACAAATTTTTTTTTATAAATTATAAGGTAAGTTACAAAACTATATAATTTATGTTAATAACACATTTTTTATGTTAAAGGCAGGAGCATCCGCAGGATTGACAGTCGATTTGGTATTTTTTCCTCTGGATACTTTAAAAACCAGATTACAAAGTCAGAATGGTTTTATGAAATCTGGAGGTTTCAAACGCATCTATCAGGGAATTTTACCTGTTGCGATAGGATCAGCACCTTCAAGTAATAATGAAAAATTATGCTATTATTGCTATAAATATCTTAAAACAATTTACACAAAAATTGAATATAATTTCAGCTGCCCTTTTCTTCGTAACTTATGAGGGTATAAAGGAATATCTTCAGCCAAAAGTATCTTTCCAATATCATTGGATGATACATATGGGGGCTTCAAGTACTGCAGAATTGGTAACAGAAAAATATTTTTTAAATAAAAATTAATTGTTTAAGGTCAAGTAATAAAAATTTTTTAATTTATGCTCGTAGGTTGCATGTTTGATTCGAGTTCCTATGGAAGTAGTCAAGCAAAGAAAACAAGCATCGCTGGGTGACACAATAAGTTCATTAGGTTTGAAAACGTTGTATCGAGGATATGGTAGCACAGTTCTACGAGATTTGCCATTTGCTTTTACGCAAATGCCTTTATGGGAATATTTTAAATTCCGATATAAGCAACACGTCCATCGAGACTGCACTCCATTTGAAGGAGCTGCTTGTGGGTCAGCTGCTGGTAATTAAATATTTAATAGCTTATTCCAAATTGAAAATTTTCTGTTTATACAAGTCTGATAAGCTTTTACTCCCTTTTATTTATAACTTCCCTTATATTAGATGTTATTTTCTTCAGTTGCAATTGCTGCTACCATCACAACGCCGTTGGACGTTACAAAAACGAGAATAATGTTAGCTAGAACATTTGCTGGTAAAGATGAAGTTAAAATTGCCTCTATGTTCCGACAAATCTATCGAGAAAACGGAGTTCGGGGGTGAGAATAAAGTAGATTACTGAACTAACTTATTGTCTTCATTTTAAGAGAATGAAATACATTAACTCATTATTTTTTAATATCTATTTTCAGATTGTTCGCAGGATTTTATCCAAGAGTTTGTGGCTATACAGTAGGAGCTTTATTATTTTATGGAATATATGAAAAAGTTAAACTATCTTGCCAAACAATATTTCCGTACACCTCTTCATCTCGATGCTGATAATTACATAGTATTGTATTAATAGATAAAATAGCGAGTGACTTAGGATCCACTTGAATTGTTTGCTTTATGTTTTATACTAAAACACCAGATAGTCTGTATTTATTAAGTGGAGTTCAATTCAACAAAAGTTTTAAGTCAGTTCCTTAAGTACATTAACTCGCTCAAAGGTTGTAGTAGTTTGGAATTTGAACTGTGATTTGAAATGCCTCTACACTTTGAATGAATTTAGAAATAACATAGATAAAATATTTATTTTTCATGACTGTTTATTGAGAAAAATATAGTAATAGAAAATACTTTTTCCGGCATGTGCCGATCAATAAATGGTATAAAATAGATATATTGTATGTAGGATATACTATAGCACCTTGTTATTTTAATCTTTAGTAATACTTAAAAACCGTATAAAAATTTCTTTTCATACATATGATCTCTGATTATGATGTCCAGAATCTCTTGAAAATAGACCAAAACCAACCAAAGCAGCCACAGTTAAAAGTAGTTTCGCTTGGCCGTTTACCATAATAAACGGGATCTTTTATTTCCATTTGTTCCAATTCTTTAATATTTTCTGTATTTTGCAAATAGTCGCTAGCAACCTCTTTAAACAGTTCATCTATGAGAAAAATTAAGTAGTAATACATTAATTAATAAGATAATAAATGTAAAAATTGAGTGCATTTTCACTCACCTACATTTTGTCCAGTTTTACTTGGAAGCACTTGGAAGTCAAGAAAAATTTGGCGTTCATTTGTTTTGCATAATTTGCTACTATTTGTACATCCGGCGTTGACGGGTTGAGTGAATGTAGTAAATCACTTTTTGTCGCACATACGTAAAGTTTACATTCTTCTGGAAGTCTCTTCAACTCTCTCAGCCAATATCTAACTCTTTTGAAATCTACGATAAGTCAGGTTTTATATTCATTCTTGTAGAATTTTAAATATATTTTTTGTACTTGAGTTCTCCTCCTGCATCCCATATACCCATGTTTACCATATTATCAATTTCAACTACGTTGAAGGTAAATTTACACCCAAAGGTCTGAAAAAACATATGTATTGTTAACTATTTTGCTCACATGACAGTACCTCGAATGGACTACATTAAATATTTGCATTTTCCTATTTGTAAAAACTTACTATTTGGTATGTTCGAGTTTCGTCAAAAAATCCATTCACAAAACACTCCACTAAAGTAGTTTTTCCTACGGCTGTATAAGTGTATATCCTACTAGAACAATTTTTAAATGCACCTTTACCATTTTAATTCAAAAATTGAACAATAGAAAATTGAAAATATTTTCTTTTCGTATCTTTTACAATAAATTTATCCCACAACAATATTAGAGCACCAGAAATTACAATAAATAGTAAAATGTAATAAAGAGGGAAAAATTGAATTGGATTATTAAATAATTGTAAAGACCGGTTATCCGCCTGTTCGGTGAATGAGTGCTTCTCGGTGTTTCTTTGTCAGAAACTTTTTTTATGCTGTTTTACTATAGAGCTTCTCTCTGCTATAGAGCAATGGTATAGTGTATACTCAAGGGAGGGATTTTGAATTAGCATTTACTATACATATACCTAGCATGAAACTAACTCTCGACTCAGATTTCCTAGTACATATTCAGTCAACGTGAATTTGTAGGTATATTTAGTCTACTAAGATGAAAGAATATGAGGGGCCCACTAAAGTTAAGCTGACCCATGAGCCTGAGTTGAAGTTTGCGTATATAAAATTTTTGGTTCATTAGAGCCAATTTATAACCATTGAAAAAAGAGTTTGAAAACATAAATTAAAATATTCCATTATTGTTTATTGAATAAAATATACTGATGTAAAATACTTCCTTAATTAGTATCTACAGTGACCATAAAAAAATGGTCATATATTCAAATTATTTAAAATATACATTTAGAAATATGTGTATCAGATAGTTTTGTTCCGTTTTCTTATCGTAAAAGCTGTGGAAGTATCAAGTTCCACTTGATTCAGTCAAGTAAACAGTTTCATGAGTCAGTCCTCGTAGTTCGTACACTTAGATCTTAAAATAACATCACTTTGCTTCTTATATCCTATTTCAAAGTGGCCACTCGAACTTATTATTGAAAGAAAAATCTAATTAGTTTTTCTCATTAGAAGATTCTCTTACCCTAAATTCCTGCATAGAATAGAACCTAAACACTAAAAATAAAAATAAGTCCTTATGACTCGAGAACGAGCGACCACGCCGTGATTAGCAGCATTGTTTATGAGAATTTTTCGAGTCTGCTAGAGTAATAAATTTTTCTTCCAGGTTTTGAGCATTCCTTGGATTTGAGATGTAGTCTTTGGAAATCTCCTCAAATAACTCGGCTGAGAAAGGAAGAAATAAGTTAATAATAAAAGATAATTATTTTAGGGGAGTTGAATAGAATTTATGATAATATGTAATTAATAATTATTTTTCTTACCAACATTTAATCCAGTTTTGCTCGATGTGATGAAAAATTTGGATTGAATGCCTTGCGCATACCTTTCAACAACTTCTAGATGGGGCGAAGCTGGAATCCCGAGTTCTAATACATCTTTCTTTGTGGCACATAGGTACACTTTACAATTATCCTCAACTTCTCTTAATTCTCTCACCCAAAATTTTGCTCTTTTAAATGTCTCTGGGTTAGTAACGTCGTAACAAACTATCGCAGCTTTTGCACCTCGATAATATACTTTAACCATTGACTCGAACCTGGAATCGAAAACAGAAATTAGAAAATTTAATTTTAAAGAATTCATATTTGCAGTAGGTTAATTTTAGTACATATTTAATTACATTTATTAATTTAAGTTCCCAAATAAAAATTTAAAATTATACCTTTCACAGCCTGCAGTGTCCCATAACCCCATGGTTAACTTTCGATCTCCGATTTCAATTTGCTTAGCTGCAAATGCCACTCCAATCGTCTACGAAAAATATATTTCTTGTTATTTATACTCTGTTTATACTTTATTATTATAAAAATCGATTTAGAAATATAAACAATGAATACTTTGATTTTATTTTGTACTTTTTTGTTTCTAAGTACAAATAATAAAATATATAAAAAAAAGAGTATATATATTAAGCGTGCTATTTTAAAATATCGGAGGGTAAAGTTCAAAGTTTGTAAAATATAATTAATGCAAAAACTTACATTTTGGTAGGATAGACCTTCATCGAATGTGTCATTCACAAATCGTTTTAATAAACTGGTTTTTCCAACGGCTCTGTCTCCTAAGAGGACTACTTTAAAATCTACGCTGGCCATGCTTCTATAGGTCAGTGTCAAATGCAAAAGGTAGAAAAGAAACACTTTAAAAAGGGCCTTTGTTTTCGTCTTCTTGCCTTTTTTTAACCTTAAACATGTGATTTTAAAAGCTCACTAAGCAGTGGTAAAATTATAATTCAGACAAATTGTAAAAAATGGTAAATTGGGAGTGTTAAATCAGTTAAATCACTTCGAAAAGGCCTTCCAGAACTGAAAGTTGTACGATGAAACACTTTTTATTACTTTTTTTTGTACTATTCTTCATTCTTCTTCTCAAGCATTCTCATGCCTCTTGGCTCTTGGCCTCTCAAGTCTCAAAACGACGCACTTGACGCCTTGACGGCGACGCACTTCCACAGTCCACTCATTGCCACTCATGATCCTTCATCCTTCCACTTCCAAGAGTTCCAAGTTCCAAGTTCTAGCTTCCCACGACCCACAATCCCACCCAAATATTTCCTACCATCTCTGTTTCCTACATACACTCAACTCTCTCTTAGGGCAACAAATTCCTAACCTATACTGACGTCAGTGACGTATGTACCTAGTATGTACATACTTTAAAATTTTAAACTGCGCGCCAATAGCAACCAATCAGATGCCATAAGTAAGTTGCCACAATAGAAAGCATTTGTTACCCAAGTCGAGAGTTTCAAGATGCCGTAATGGAGATGTTGCCGGAGAGAGATTTGAGTGTATAAAAACATTCGTCACGTGACTATATCTCTAGCAGACGAAATAAATTTAAATTTTGGCGCGAACTACATACTTATCTATGTGAAATTAAAACAGAGTATTCAAGATTATTATTTTGAACCAATTAATCATTTTTCAACAATCAAATTCATAACGAATATTTTAGAAGAAACGTAGAAATTTTTAAGACTGCAACATAAGAAATGTGCAACTATTTTGAATTTAATTTTATTTGAGAATTTACATTGTAATGACTTATCTTCAAATAAATAAATAAATTTCTTAAACAAAAGACGCCATTCTCCAGATGAATGATTGGGAAAATGTGAAGCACATTATTTGGCTTTTCCTTGAGCAGCAACGGCTGCCATTGCTGCCTTTACGGTTTCCTCATCTCCAAGGAACTTCATGGAAACTACTGGTTTGAAATTCTCGTCCAGTTCATACACGAATGGAATACCAGTTGGGAGATTCAGTCCCATGATTTGGTCGTTGCTCAGCTCTGAAAGTAAAATATTAAATCGTTAGAAAACTATCAACCATTTAGCAATATAATTTGAATCTAAATTAAAACACAAATAATTTCTTACGATCAAGGTGTTTGACGATTCCTCGCAAACTATTTCCATGAGCCGCGATGATAATCTGCTTTCCTTCTTTAAGTTGTGGAATGATAGTATCATTCCAGTAAGGCAGAGTTCTCTCAATTGTGAGTTTCAGAGACTCGAACATGGGAAATTCTTCAGGTTTTGGTCCGTCGGCATACCTAGGATCCTTGACAATGTTCTCATAATATTTGTGACCTGGTTCCATCGCTGGCGGTGGAGTGTCAAAGGATCTCCTCCAGATTTGCACTTGCTCTTCTCCATATTTCGCTGCAGTTTCAGCCTTGTTCATCCCCGTCAAACCACCATAGTGGCGTTCGTTTAAACGCCAAGTTTTGTGAATGGGGATACCCTCTTGGCCGATTTCCTTGAGGATAGTTTGCAACGTCACCTGGGCACGAGTCAGTACCGAAGTATGCGCGCAGTCGAATTTAAATCCGGCTTCTTTCAAAGCTTTTCCTGCTGCAATAGCTTCACTCTTTCCTATTTCAAAAAAAAAAATAGTATAATTTCAGATCTACTCCTATTGCATCAGATGATTAAATTTATCAAAGTTATTTATTAATTATTTACAGGGTGTTTTATAGCATTGGTAAAACAAAGTTAATATTAAACAATATATGAAACAAGCCAGAAAGTTCTTTAACATTTGACACATTGTGAATAAAATTCTGTAAAAATCGTAAAAATATTACAATTTATAGACTATAATGAATGATAGATTTTCCTCTAGAATTGATAAATGGTTCTCGACAAAGAAAATGTTGTCATTTACAACAAACTAATCAAAATAATGAAAATTTCTCTCACGACCTTTTGACCTTGAAAAAGGAATCCATAAACGCAATGAGGTAATGTTGAATAAAACTGATAAATTAGCTTACCTTTTTCCGATAAACCGGCATCATACCATCCACAGAATAAGTTTAACTGATTCCATTCACTTTCGCCATGGCGAACCATCACAATCCTGTACTTCGACATTTTTTTAGTAGAATAATAGCACGTTATGTCACGTTCTACAGACTCGCGAATATCAAGTGAAGAGCTTTGGTCGATAATTTTACACGTAACCCCTCTACTCGGAAAAAGATTAGACAATCTTTTTAAATTCACTTTCTGCAAAAAACAACGAGCGAATTGTAAAATTTCTTTTTCTATTAACATTTTACTATTTTGTTCTCCACATATTGTCGTATTTTACAGAATAAAAACAGCTGTGAATTATGAAAGTTATAAATCTACTTTTTACTGTTTACACCTCCCGCTTTCTCTTTGTAGCTTGACGCCATATTGGAAAATATCAAAATCAACCAATAACATTCCAAAGTATAGCGGAAATCTGAATGCCATTTCCAATTAACCAATGAGAGCGCTGACGTTTTTCCTGTGGATTGTATGTAGGTACAATTCCTCTCTGTCTCTGGTACAATTCTGGTATGTACATTAGCTGGTACAATATGTACGATATGTACAAACATGACGGGTAACCTAACCTTAAAAAAATATTTTTGCATCTTTAGCGTTATAGTGAAATGTCAGATCATTCTCTTTGTATCAAAATATCTCTGACGATATTCGGGAGTAAAAGTGCAATTTAATTACTCCGAACAATTGATAGTTAATTTAAGTAAATTTTTGAGATTGTTTACTGACAGTATTAATATAATATGATGGAGGTGATAAGTGATTGTAGTGATAGCCAAAACTCGTGTGGATCTTTAGATTCTTTAGAAACTAATCTTCGAAAAAGAGAAACTGAAATCTTTGAAATATCGTCAAATTGGGAGATTAATAATGCAAAGCAGTTTGTTGATACGATTTCCATTGCTCCTCCTTCGAAAACTCCGAACAGGTATATATTTTACTTATGTGAAAGTTTTGACCTTTCATGTTTGCTGATCATGACACAATATAATTTATTTTCTTTAATATTAATTGAACATACTGCTATTTGTGTGTGGTATCGTTTTGAAAAATATTTTTTGGAACTCTCATGTGAAGCATTTATGTTTCAAATGTGCTATAATATCAAGTAATTGAGATTCTAAATTAAGTGTTTTAAAATAATAACAATGTTAATTAGGAATTTATTTTACAGGCCAACTCTAGAAGAAATAGTTTCATTAGACACATGCATCGAGCTTCGGATCTCAAAAGAATCGAATTACGAACCCTGTATGGTGGATATTAAAATAAAAAATGACCAGAAAATAAGTAGCATAGCTTTAGTGTCGGAAGCATCAGTTTTGGAGTTTTTCAAACAATGTGGTGAATATGCTTCAACGGTTTTCGCAGAATTTGTTGATGAGTTTCAAAATAATTCTGTTTATATGGGAGTAGTAACTTTTCATCCGCCCACTTCGGAAGCGAGTATTAAGGTAAGTTTTCTTAAATCCTCTTAGCAACTTGAGAGCTTTTGGAGATCTTCCAACGAAATGCAACATTTATTACTACTAAAATACAAATATATATATATTTATATTTCAGTTTACCAAGGCGAAAAAGAAGACTTCCCCCATGTGGTTGTACGGAATAAGACTTATATTAACAGACCCAGTAGAAAAAGAGGTGCCAAAAATGTTCAATCCACAAATAGTCAACGACTTTCTTTCAAGTCTGAATAAACCTAAGTCCAAGAGCGTCGAGTTTGCTAAAAAAGTTTTATATTCGACCAATGTACGAGAACCAAATCCAGCAAATGACGAGGTCGACATGTCCCTTGCAAAATTCATAGGAATGGGATTAATGACTCATAGACAAAGAGCTGTTAGGATCGAAGAGGAGAAACAAAAATCTGAATTAAAAAGTTCAGAATGTATTACTGATCCTGTCCAAAGCAATGTTCCTGATATTAAAACTTACATAGATAACAAATTTGTAGATATGGAAAAAAAAGTAATGGAGAGAATAGACCGTATGGAGGAAAAGACTAATCAAAAATTAGATGCAATCATCAAAATACTAGACAAGTTGAATTCTATATGACATTTTCTATGTAAATAGACAAACTACGATTAAATTAATTAATTTGTGAGATTATTCTATTTTGTTTTTTGCAAGTTTTATTCGAATTTGTGTGAATGTGTTAGATATCGTCTAATTGGCAATAAAGTATTCTTGAAATAATGAAACTGAGCTAATACTATAGAAAACTTATTGTTAAAGAAATGAATTAAGGGAGAAGGTAGGGTTATGAAAATTTATGAACTAAAAACAATTACCTCATAAATGTATGAAAATGTACTGATCCGGCTTTAGAAAATTCACTTAATTCTTAAATATACTTTAAACGAAGCTTACGTACACGGTACATTAAAAGTTCCCAGATTATTCAATTGTGTTCGATTGCATCTTTTCATTTACTGAGAAAATTAGAACTAAAATACGAAAGGCAAACTTATATCAAGGACTAAATTCACCACTTTCATCGTCGGATTCTTCTTCCTTATGTTCGTCGAATCTAGAATTTTCTTTGGGTGGATCCCAGATATGGAGCTGTTTTCGCCATAGTTTCACCATACCGTCCCAACCTCTTCTTGTGTATTTTAGGTGCATTGGAGGAGTTCTGGGATGATCCTTCGTGCGTTTATCCCTTTAATAAAATTATTGATAAGATAAAAAAAGAATACAAGGGAACAGATTTCGTGAAAGTTATAAATCACTTTTGAACAAATATATCAGATTATTTAACGGAAATTTTTAGCAAGATGTAAGAAGAATTTAATTTATTATTTAAAAAATTATTTTCTAAACCTCACAGTTTCAAGAGCTTCAAGTTTGGTTCTTTTTAAAAGACAATAAAAATGTATAATTTCATTAATTAATTAAATAATTGAAATTGAGAAATGTTGAACAGCCAAGATTTAGAGAAATTGTAAATATGTTTGACTTACTTAGGAACTTGTTGAATGTATCTATCGTAGCCTATAGTATTTTTCCCATAATCTATGTCTTTCTGTCTGCGTGCCAGCAAATCAGGTTTAGTTTCGTACTCGATTTGTTTTTTTTGATTTTGATTATGATATCCCGAGGAAGTAGTGCTATTACTCGATGCGCTGTTTTTCCTCGACCTTTGTTCCAACTCAACTGGAGCATTGTTGTCATTCTCGCGTATTTTTTTAGGCACAGACTGGTAATCTTCACTATCATCGCACCACGTTCCCTTCCCGGCTACATTTCCTCCTGTTGTTTCAATTGTATTGTTTTCAGTCTTTATGTCAAAAGGAAGATCAGTAGTCTCATCCAATTTTCTTTTGCCATCTTCTTGAGAATTTTTCACCTCTGTGGCACTTTCTTCAATGCTTTCTTTTTTCATCTCACCTAAGGTATTTGTGCAAACCTCATCTAGAAGAGCATTAGTTTCATCGTCCATTGGTTCTGGTTCTGGAGACTTGTCTTTAATTTCCTCGCTTATAATTTCCTTCTTAATTACGAGTGACATTATGAAAAATTACGAACTGTAAATACCGGATGAGAGGTGTTGTGACTAGAAACCTGTGATAAAAATGAAAATACGTTATACAAAAGACTTGTGTGAAGGAAATTGTTTAGGTTAGAATAAAATATGGAAATAGATAATAAAGATGAAATTAATAGTCTTTTTTGTGCAACCCGTCGTGGAAATAATAATATAACCTAATTGTAATATAAGTTTTTTGGGTATAAGGTTTAACTTAAAGGAAATATATATATATAAATATATATACACACACACATATATATATATATATATATATATATATGTATATATACTTACCAATTCTCGAATCTGTCTCGAGGATTCTCCTTCGCAAACGACACAATAGAGGTAAACGAGAAAATGTAAAATACAATAAGAATAAAAGATACAAAGAATTACTTTAAGAGTCACAGAAGACCCGACAACAATCTGAGACCTCTCTGAGACGTGCTGAGACGCATCGCGCCTTTTTTTAATCAAATTCATTGAACGCTTATTTTGAGGTTATGTATCGTTTTATTAGCTTCTCTGACGTTCTTTATAAATCATGTAAATTATTAAAATTACCGCGACGGTGGTCCAAAATTTCATCGCTTACCGGTTTCTCAGAAATGTAATTTTTTGAAGTTTATTTAAAGTTATTTAGTTGTTGTTTTGAATTTCGTGTTGTCAATGTTGACGATGTTGACGGAACATTAGTGACATCTGCCACATCTGCTTCATACATACACTCAACTCTCTCTTAGGGCAACTAGTTTTGCCCGGACAATTTCATTACGGCAACAAAATTCATTTCTCCTACGACAACAAATTCCTAACCAACCTAACCAAGACTGACGTTTAAAATTTTAAACTGCGCGCCAATAGCAACCAATCAGATGCCATAAGTAAGTTGCCACAATAGAAAGCATTTGTTGCCCATGTACAGAATTTCCGGTTGCCGTTGGAGAGATGTTGCCCTAAGAGAGGTTGCCGTAATAGAGATTTGAGTGTAAACTCATCGTCATATATGCCTTAACATTTGTCTCTCACACCCTTTCATTTGTGTCAAATATGAGGGAGTGAGATGCGAATATGACAAATGTTAAGGCGGTATATATGACGATGAGTGTATACACATTCTGACGTCACCAACGCGTTGTTTATCATTTATGTATTCTACATACGCATACATCATTTAAATCGTTTAAATCCCCTGCATTTTTCCCTGTTTTGTTAAGTTTCATGGAATTTTTAAGGTGGATAGTGTTAATGAAATAGAGCAAAGATGGATGGAGGTAGGTTTATTGTCTGAAATCAAAATTGTGTTTCAAAATTTGATTACACTTGTAAAAAGGTTAAGTTTTCAAAGTGCCACTGGTGCCACTGTAAAAAATCTTTCTGAATTTTACTACTTTCAGAGTTCGTAATCTTAAAATTGGTATTATCTCTATAATACAAGCAGTAATAATATAAAATCTTTCTGATACAAAAGTACAGAAGCCTGTGAAGTTGATTTTATATTTTTTACAGGGGTTACAGGGTGAATGGTGAACCTAACCTAACTTAAAAAAAATTATTTTTAGATCGAAATGTTATATTATTGTTGATAGACAAATGAATAATGTTAATTTGTAACGAAATTTTATCAGTATGGTTTTTCAACTATTATAATTAAACATTTTTGGTCGAATTACGGTATTTAATAATATGCGGTGTTTTTTTTTATTTCACGATTACTTTGTAATTAAGAATACATTTTTGTCACAAAAACTATTATTTAATCTTAGGAGCACACACACACGTTGGTCTGTGGGATGGACACGTTATATCTTTTTAATAAATGATCTTTTGGATTGATTTTTAGCATATTTTAGTTGGCCGAAAATTGTCATATCGATTACATTAATTTTCAGCTTGTTGATTTGTTGAAAATTTATAAACAAATTACGAAGTAAAGACCGAAAAAAGGATTACCTCCTAGAGTTAAAAATACACAAATGCATATTATAAGATGATTAAAGCTTCTTTCCAGTCTTTTGAACACATTCTATTATTTATCACTTTTTATTATATTTTTACGTAAGATTCTTGATGCGCCTCTAGAATTTCGTAGAGAAACCTATCAAATATTTTTAAATGTCTTGCTATATTATTTTAAATATTTTGATTTGAACTTAAATTTTAAATACTGTAAATTCAAAACTTGAATGATTAGGAAAAATGTCTGAAAACCTCTTTAAAATAGTCCAAATTTTTTTTAAATTTGAGAAGACACTAAGTAAGATTATTAATATAGGTAAAACTTTTTCTTTTGCAGCTGTGGATAAGAATTTGCTGGTCCTGGTGCTTGACGTGAATCCAGTGCAAAGAATTGTGAAACAAGTAATAACACAATGTCTAGATTCTGCAATTGTTTTCGCGAATGCACATCTCTTGCAGACTCCAAACAATCATCTCGCAGTTATGGCTTGTCATGGAAATGGTGCAGAGTTTCTCTATCCAGATGAAAAACGATCGGAAATTAGACAAATCGATGGCCAGTATGAACTGTTTACTTTGGTCGAACGAACAATAAGGCAACGTTTACAGCAAATGATAAACGATATGACTTCGGATGGACGTTTAAGCTCTGAAAGTTTAATCTCTGGAGCTCTCTCAATGGCTCTCTGTTATATCTCCAGGTTGGAGAGAGAGAAAATTGCTGGAGAGAAACTAAATTCACGAATACTAGTGATTACTGCGAGTCATGATTCGGCAACGCAGTACATGAACTATATGAATATATTCTTCACTGCACAGAAAATGGTTTGTAAGCTTTATTACGAGAGGATTTTTATCCTCTTTTTTTTTTGTCCAGTGGTTAGGAAAAAAGTTGTTGAAATTCAGGGAATTTTGAAACCGATTCTCGCTGGACACCATGGATATAGAATTTTTAATTTCACTTATCTTCCTTTTTCAGGGAGTTATACTAGATGTCTGCAGCCTTGATCACGAGCTAACGTTATTGCAACAAGGCTGTGATTTAACAGGCGGAAATTATCTAAAGATTCCTCAACTGCCAGGACTATTGCAGTATTTACTGGTATGAAATTTATTTCACAATATAAGAAAGTACTGTATAAGAAACTTGCTTCAAATTTAAATTTATGACTCATGTTTCTGAGGATAAGAGCCTTTAAAATATATCCTTCAATATGGATGTTATAAACTATCCTAGTACGTGTCCATGGCTCAATTTTCGAACAATATAGTTACATATTCTTATGTAAACGATTGTTCTGTATCGTTTTACAGTATATCATAAAAAATGTCAATTCAAGTCTTTTATGGCTTTTGTATTCTATTTTCTCTCGCATAATGAAAACTTTCTAATTTTATTACACTTGAATTTTTGTTCCTTCTAGTTTTTGGTTCCATTATTAAAAAATCTATAATTCTTCTAGAAAAGGAATAAAAGAAAAGATTCTATAATATTCGTATACATGTATAAGGTGGCGGTTCTCGTTATGCATATATGTGTGTTTCATATTTATACCAGCTGCAACCAAAGCTCTTGGCATTTCCAATTCTTTGAAAGTAGGCAGAGTTTTCTTTCTTGCTTGTTCTTCTTCATATGCTTTCATTTCTTGTCCACTTTTTGAAACAAAACCTTGACTATTCTTTGGTTACCTGCTGACACAGATCTTCGATGTTCCCACACAAACTTTCTGCATTAAACTTTCTAACAATGGCGACTGAACGTAGTCTGAAGATGCTTTCATGAACTTTGCCTGGAGGAAACAGTATCGTTATGATTAATATTTTCATTACTCGGTTATAAACAAATTTTCAAAGTTTTCAAATTTCGGCTTCTCAACTTTAAACGGTTTTAATTTCAAGTGCTTAAGCTTCTGCTCTTTGAAAGTTGGAAAGAAGAAACTTGAGTTCAATGCGTTTTGATAGTAGATTTATTTTATGAATTTATACTCTCATTCAAATTTAAATAATTTTTATCTAAAATAATATGATCTTAAATTTGTTAATTTTGTGGAAGAGATAATTTAAAACATATATGGAATTTCTAATAACGAGTACGTTTGGAAGATAATATAATTTAATTCGGGAGTGAGTCTCAAATCTGTTCTAAAATTTCAAATGCTTCAGTTTTAATTACGGATGGTAAAACATTTGAAATTTAGGTCAAAGAGAAGTAGCTATGCAATTTCCAGTACGAAGATCAGAGAAAATTAGAACGAGAACTGATTACTGTTTTAATTTTTTTAGTTTTAGCTTTGATTAACGCCAACAGTTTTTCCATTGGTAGAATTCTAATTTCATTCGCGAGCTTAATCACCAGTTAATAGAAACTGATATCGTTTGAAAGGTTTGGTAAAGAATTAAGTTAGATAGATTCAGACTTGGTGATCTCCGAATGAAAAACGTGGAGTATTTTGGAAGGAGTTTTAATTTATTATTGATGCAGTGGGTGTTTCTCCCGGATCCGAGTATACGACCAAAACTTGTTCTGCCACCCCCTGTCAAGGTAGACTATAGAGCAGCTTGCTTTTGCCACCAGGAGCTTGTCGATATCGGTTACGTTTGTTCCGTGTGTCTTTCAAGTAAGAACATTTTTTATTTTAAGTTACATTACTGATTCGAAAAGAAACTATAATATTTAGGTATCAATTTCCTCTTTTTTTCAGTTTTCTGCAAATTCAGTCCTATCTGCACCACATGCCAGTGAGTATTTGAACTATAAATTTATATCCGATAAGTTAAGTTCAGAAATTTCAAGTGTTTATTATTGTTAGTAGACGGAAGTAAATAAGTTGATTATTAAAAATTAAAGTAGGATAGTTTTTATTTTTGTATAGAATGTTCCCTGTGAAGTACTACCAATTAATTAAAATACAATTCAAAGTCTAATAATATTTATTGTTACAGTACTGTTTTCAAGATGCCAGGTGCCATGTCAATGAAGATAAAGAAAAAGAAGAAAAACATCGATATTATACAATGACAGTCTTAAGTACTAGACTTTCATATAATGTACTATAGTAAGTTATAATGTAAATAAGACTTTATAATAAATCAATTTTTCATATGATCCAAATATTGATCTTAATATTTTTACTGTTATCAGCTTCTTTTCAGCATGGATTTTGTACTAAATTACATTACGAATGAAAAGGTGCATTTTATTCAATGAAAATCACACCTTTTGAATTAAAGGTTAAATCTCGAGGACTCCTTGAATTAAGTTAGATACAGCTTTGAAAACTGAGGCCACTGCTAAATGAAGATTAAGCACTGAATGAAAGTCTAAAAGAAAAGGGTTTAATGAAAAGTATAAGTTCGCGACTTTATGAAACAATAGAAAACGATAAAATAAATGGAATGTCTAACAATTTTTCGCCTTTTTTGACATGATCTTAAAAGTTTAGTTACTGAAAATTCATTCTGTCTACTTGTCGACCAAGTATTCTCCAAGGCGTCGACTAATTAGTCGACATCTCGAACTTTCGTCTTTTGTACGATTATCACAAATAGAATTTTACGGTTGCGTTTTTAAGCATCGCGCATAAAAATCTCTTTCAAATTTAATAATAACATTTTCTCATTTACATACTTAAAAACAGTTTTGATTAAAGATTTATTTAATATTTTTTCAATATCTTTTGTCTAGTTGTTCAGTCAATTTGTTTACTTTTCTTATTATAAATCAATTTGTAAGTTTACTTTACAGAACTCCTCTAACTTTGATATTTATAAGTTTGCAGCTTCGATGTACCGAGATATAAGTTATAAGTGGTAATCTACGGGCATGAGTTGTAAGGATTTGAGCAATGATTTATATCTTATACGACTGTCGGTATATTCGCGAAGTTGTAACTTCCAAAGTTATGTAACCATCTTTCCGGAATTTATAACAAGCATTTATTACGTCAGGCACTGATTAATATTTTGAATTTAAAGTAGCCAAGTATGTACTGGTATTAAAATTTGTAACACATGTTATCATTAATCAAATAGAAAAAAGTCGCTCAAATTCTTTCATAGACTAATTTCCCCCAATGTCTTTTGTTGATGACTGAGAAGTTTTGAACGTTCAAATGAACGAACAATATTTCTAGATAAAATTGAATTAGGAAAAAATATTTCGTTCATTTGAACGTTCAAAACTTCTAATGCATTTTTGCTTTTGATTAATTTTTTCTTTTTAAGATTAATAATTTTTCTTTTTTCAGAGAGATCTTGGAAATAAAGCTGTCTGTTGCTTTCAGAAGTTGGTAAAACGTGGTAAAAGGTGCACTGGGAAAATGTTCTATAAATGTGGAATATGGTAGATTCAGTTCCAACTCAAAATAAAAAGGGTAAAATATGTTAGCTTGTGAAGTCGATTGTACTCCTTCGATTGAGTCAGCCCCGCATCCAGAAGCAATAGGTTTCTCGTTTCACGATGAAATTCGGCCTTTCGAGAGACAAACGGCATTCACGGATCTGACTCAAGCATGCGTATTCTCTTTTCTATCGAAATATATAAGAAAAGCCTGCATTTCGTTATATAAATATTTACATCTGTGCAATCACTTTCCAATCCTTTCAAACTTGAATAAATGATGAAATCGAAACAAGAAGATCGAAAGTAAGACTTGTTTCAAAAGCTCCTACAAACTCTTGAACATTCTTTCATTCTCGTTGCAATGAATGAATGAATGCAATTTCTTCGAATTTACTTCAATGCTTTATGAGCTTGAGAACTTTTTATTTGAAAAATTTCTATTAGACAATAACTGGGTTTGAATAGAAGGGGTAGATTTTTAAGTTCAAAGAGAAAGAATATTTTGAGTGTGACGTAACATTTGCAATTTACAAATATGTATAATTTAAAATAAATAATTTTATTTAAAAGCTATAAATATTTAAAATTCAATATCTTTATTGCAACGTTTAAAATTTGATTGAAATAATTATTATTCTGTTATTATATTCTTTTAATTTTAATTGAAATCCCAAAATTATTAATAATTAGAACTATCCTCAATTCAAACAAAATAGTTTAAGACGAATAAACCATTTTGTTTTGTTCTGTTTAGGATACTATGTCATGCAGATACCTGAGACTAAATCGATAAACTGTAATACTACGAAGCAGTCTACAGCAGGACGATCACTTCCAATTAACTATAATAGCATGACAAGTGATAAGATGCTTGCAGGGAATCTATGCTCTTCAATGAATGTTAGTTAAGATAAATCAATGTATTTGTTTGAGTAAGTATGTATAATAACACTCTTTAGATTCAAATTTCCAATTAAAATAACAAATATAAGCTTTTACATTCTCTGATATTAAATTATACCTATTTCCAAGAAAAAATACAACTACATACCGAAGAAATGTTTAGAGTGATATAATTTAATAATTAGTTTGATTAATTACTTTAATTTAATTGAATTTACTATAATTTAATTTCAACTAATACATAATGCTATTTTCCAATTGCAATCTATTCGTTGGATTTTATTCAAATTAACTACACAGTTGTATGCTTGTTTGATAAATTAACGTTCTTTTTCGAGAGGTAAAAAGAAACGAATGTGCACGTGTCTCGTTAAAATTAATTGACCGCAAGTATCGAGTCCAATTAGGCATTGAGTTTCCAATGAAATTCAAGCGTCTACATGATAATAGCCACTGTTCGTAAAAGTTATAAACGAAAATCAGTTTCAACAGTTTTATTGTTGAAAAAAAATTAAACGCCAAGTAACTTGAACAAAAATTATTGTAAAATAATTACTTTAAATTATTTTAATTGGAAATCATTGCTTGAAATTAAAAATTAAAAAAGCTAGTAGACTCTTTTTGAAAAAAATAAATCAAATATTTCATGGGATAATGTTGTATGTAAATATTTGTGATAAAAATATTTTATTGTCAGGCCAAGTTTAGTAATGATCTGAATAATTTCAGAAATTAACATTTTGTCCTTAATTAGAAAAGGCTAAACACAATCTAGGAATGGAAGTAACATGCTGACCCGGGTCAGATATAATTGCTAGTGAGATAATTGAAATGCTCTGTTATGTAGCATCCGATTAGTGCCTGTGGTACTAGATTTGAATGCACGCGAAAATGAAATTACACCGAACAAGTGATAAGTGATAAGCGCATCATGCCTCAGCAATCGTGCAAATATGCACAATGTACATATATGGAGGATCTAGGCTCACGTACAATTTCAGAATGGCAATTTCAAGAATCGCTTGTTCTCATTTGGCCTAACTACTTATTTTAGGACATTATCAACATTCTCTGAGTACCACGTGATAAGAGATTTCTGCTGTGCTATTAGAATCTTTTCGTTTTGCCTATCCCTCAGATATGGGTAGAGCAAAAGCTTAGGTGTAGAAAAAATGAAAGCTTTCTGCCAAATGTGGGTAGTGCCACTTTTTATTAAAACACGAAATTACTTTTCAGATTAAAGAATTTTTTACTAGTAGAATAATAATCTAAAAATATAATCTTGCACATTTTATGGAATGAAAAATAAATTCTAAATTAATTCAATTTATCCCACCTAATAATTTTTGGTTTTGAAGATAGTTATTAAATCCTGAAAGAAATAAAACACATGGACACAAATCAAAAAGAAATCCAAGTCGATAATAAAAATACGAATATTATAGTGACTAAATATGGAAAATATTAAATTGCTAAATGTCCGTGCATCAAAGCGCAGTTTCCTTTTTAGAAATAGGGCTTTTGTACTCGAGGTTCTAATGCTGAAAAATAGATTTTCCCTGCACATGAATTTTTAAGCATCTCGAGCACTCTAATCTTCATCGACGTTACGCATCAATTTTTGATGTAGTTATCGATATTGTTATCAGGTGAATAATTTCATCATTTTAAAAATTCAATCCTCCTACAATGTCAATTTTTTCCAGAGTAAAATATCATATTAGCGTGAGAAATACTTCAGCCTGACTCTTTCTGGGCTTAGACACTTTCTTTCCACTTTTTTCAGGTTTCAGTTTTAAAGTTTCTGTTATTTCGACAAAAGGAACATTTTATTTTCTGTTGAGAATTCAGAAATTTTTCCTCTTTGTAAGAAATATGATTTTTTTTTTTAAATCAACTTAATCCCAAAGTACAAAGTTTATTACTTCTTTTTGTAAGTTCAAATTGTAAATTCAAAACCTACTTCTAAAAAAATATATACACAAATTATAATACTTAGGGAAACGATTAAAATTATTTTTTGCTTTATTTTAAAAGCTTTTCGAAAATTAATAACGAATCAATTATAATGTAAAAGTTTTACATCTTCCAACTACAATTTGCTACAACTTTCCATTTGAGTCGTATTTGAATTTGAATTTTCCCGCTCTTCTGTTGTGATTTTTAAGTTAGTATTTTGGCTACACTGTTCCAGAATGTATTCGTTCCCGCTCGTTTGTGAAGTCAAATCTTTGGTAAAATCGCATTTAGTTCGGTTCCGGAAGGTTTTCTACAAAATGATTTGATTTTTATGGTTTCTTAGATCAAATTGGGTTAAATTCACGTATTAGTGTAAATAATAGTAAATAATTTCTTCAAATTTCGTAGTGGAACATTCGGAGTTTTGGTTTATAATGTGACTGAATCTCCAAAACTATTTGTGTTGTTTGTCGTTTGTTTTGGTTTCTGATTCGGTCAGAATTTTCATTTCGAGTGATAAATGCGAAAATAAAGTGACCTTCAAATTGATTTTCTCAGATTTCGTTTGTTTTAACGCGTTTAGTGGGGTTCATATTACTAATCGGCTAAGTATTTACTTTTGAAACCAATTGATACATTTTCGACAAAAAGACAAAGGGTACTTAATTTGAGTTGCCTGTTTCAACACTCTGATTGACCATAATCACCCTAATTTATATATTTTTGAAGTTGGTAAGTAGTAGTAAAATGAATAAAATCCAAATTTTAGATTTCATCTAATAGATTAGGTTTCAAAAGTAAGTTTGTTTTAACCGTTCTAACGGTTTTGATGACAAAGCTGACAAATAACAATTATTCTTTATTCCTATATAAGAAATCAGTATTATTTTTTTCAAAAGCTTGCTGGATATTAAACTCTTAAAAAAAGTATGGGATAAATAAAGAAATATATTATTATTATTATTATTTTAGTTAACAAATATAATGTAATATTTTAATGTTGCATGGTTTTCTTTGACTCAGTTAAATATTTTGGTTTTTTTTACTAATAATAGAAATGAAGTTAGCATTTTCGGAAAAATAGCTTTTAGTTAATTCAATAAAAATTATAATTTAAAAATTGGCAAAATAATAATTAACAATGAATCAATTATACTTTAAAAGCTTTATATCCTTTAACTACAATTTTACATTTGTTATATTTTAATTTTCCCGCTCTGATGAGTCAATTTTAGTATATTGGCAACACTGTTCAAGAATGTTATTCGTTCCCGCTCGTTTGTGAAGTGAAATCGCTTTAGTTTAGTTCCAGAATGTTTTCTTTAAAAAGATTTAATTTTTATAGTTTCTTAGATCAAATTGGATTAAATTCGTATTTTAGTGTAAATAATAGTAAATATTTACTTCAAATTTCATAATGGAACATTCGGAGTTCTGGTTTACAATGTGCTGACGGTGCTGACTAACCGTTTGACTGCTCAACTCAACCTCCAAAATTATTTGTGTTGTTTGTCGTTTATTTTGGTTTCTGAATTGGTCAGAATTTTCATTTCGAGTGCTAAATGCGAAAATAAAGTGACCTTCAAATATATTTTCTTAGATTTCATTTGTTTTATTTTAACGCGTTCTGTGGGGTTCACATTACTAGTGGGCTATACTTAAGTATTTACTTTCGCAACAAGTGATACATTTTCGAGAAAACAAAAGACAATTGTAATTTGTATTGCCTGTTTTAAAACTAAAAGACTCGAATTTTTATATTTTTAAAGTTGGTGAGTAGAAGTGAAAGGAATAAAACCTAAATTTTAGATTTCGACA
>JAUEJJ010000013.1:6939604-6958347 GCA_032164275.1 Synergus coniferae | reverse complement strand
TATATATGTATATGTATATATACTAATTATAATATTTAGGGAAACGATTAAAATTATGATTATTTTATTTTAAAAGCTTTTAGCAAATTAATAACGAATCAATTACAATGTAAAAGTTTTACATCCTACAACTACAATTTGCTACAATTTTCCACTTTAATCGTATTTGAATTTGAATTTTTCCGCTCTTTTGATGTGAGTTTTATGTTAGTATTTTGGCAACACTGTTCAAGAATGTATTCGTTCCCGCTCGTTTGTGAAGTAAAACGCGTTTAGTTCGGTTTCGGCAGGTTTTGTACAAAATGATTTGATTTTTATAGGTTCTTAGATCAAATTGGGTAAATTCGTGTATTAGTGTAAATAATAGTAAATATAGTTACTTCAAATTTCATAATGGAATATTCGGAATTCTGGTTTACAATGTGACTAACCGTGTTGACTTTGCTCAACCTCAAATCTATTTGAGTTGTTTGTCGTTTGTTTTGGTTTCTGAATTGGTCAGAATTTTCATTTCGAGTGATATATGCGAAAATAAAGTGACCTTCAAATAGATTTTCTTAGATTTCGTTTGTTTTAGCGCGTAATTTGTGTTGTCTGTTTTAACACTCTGATTGACCCTAATTTATATAATTTTGAAGTTGGTAAGTAAAAGTGAAATTAATAAAACCCAAATTTTAGATTTCATCTAATAGGTTAGGTTTGAAAAATAAATTGATTCTTTAGGTTTTGCTAAGAAACCTAATTATTAAGAAAGAAACCTAAATTATTTCTATATAAGAAATCAGTATTATTATTTGAGTTAACAAATACAATGTAATATTTTAATATCGAATGCTTTTCTTTGACTATCAAATAATTTGTTTTTTTTTTACTAATAATAAAAATAAAGCTAACATTTTTGGAAAAATAGTTTTTACTTAATGCGATAATAATTATAATTTAATAAGTTGCAATATACATAATTAACAATGAACCTATTATACTTTAAAAGCTTTACATCCTTCCACTACAATTTTTCATTTGTTCAATTTGAATTTTCCCGCTGTTCTGATGTCAGTTTTTAATATATTGGCGACAGTGTATATTGGCATATTGGCAACACTGTTTAAGAATATATTTGTTCCCGCTCGTTTGTGAAGTAAAACGCGTTTAGTTCGGTTTCGGCAGGTTTTGTACAAAATAATTTGATTTTTATAGTTTCTCAGATTAAATTGGGTTAAATTCGTGTATCAGTTTAGATAATAGTAAATAATTTCTTCAAATTTCTTAGTAAAACATTCTGAGTTGTAATTTACAATGGGACTGACGTGTTGACTTTGCTCAACCTCTAAAACTATTTGTGTTGTTTGTCGTTTGTTTTGGTTTCTGAATCGATCAGAATTTTCATTTCAAGTGATATATGTGAAAATAAAATGACCTTCAAATACATTTTCTGAGATTTCGTTTGTTTTAGCGCGTTCAGTAGGGTTTACATTACAGTGGGCTATATTTACTTTCGCAACAAGTGATACATTTTCGAGAAAACAAAAGACAATTGTAATTTGTGTTGCCTGTTTTAACACTCTAAAGACTCGAATTTTTATATTTTTAAAGTTGGTGAGTAGAAGTGAAAGGAATAAAACCTAAATTTTAGATTTCGACAATTAGGTTAGGTTTCACAAATAAGTTGATTTTAACGGCATTACGGGCTTTACTAACACTGCTGATAATTAGTTTTGCAAGGTTATTTACTACGAAATATTTTTTTAGTGAGAAACTTTTATTTTTATAATTAATTATTAAAGGATAATAATTTTTATAAATAATTGTAGATTTATAAGTACAACCATGAAAAGGAAATAATACATTTTTCTCAGAAAAGTGTTTTCTAAAATGCGAGAAGAAGCATGGAAAAATACTGGTGACATTTTAGAAAATGTGACTTGTATTTTTTATCACATAAGTTAAATAAGTATGTATACTAATACTGTTGTAATTTCCAGGTTGATCCAGAAGATTAATTCAGGGAATTATGAAACAACTGGAGAGCTGTGTAGACCAATGGTGACTTCATCAGGAACTAGGAACTACTACAAACAGGATGTTCCAAAGGTGAGTCGAATTTTGAGTCACTTCTGCTTTAAGGCTTCTCGTTTCTCATGACAAACAGGGTTGAAAGTATTGCTTTTATTGCCTTTCGCTGCTTTTTCCCCCACTTTCTTCTTTTTCTTCTGATATTAATATTAATATTACTTTATGTAATATATATTGTACAGTGTACACATTTCTTGACATGAAATGTACATATTAGTACATACATATTATCTCTAGATCAGTAACTCAACTAGGAAGTTCTCTTGACTTGACTGCCTACTCGTAGGCGATTCTGTTTTGTTAAACCTTTGGTAACATAAACGGTTTCATGGTCTCTGCCTTAAACCAATTTTAACGTTAGTCGTAAATTAAGTTTCAAAGTCTGTGACAACCTATGAAATTGATATGCTAAGACTTTAGAATACTTAATTCAAACGTTACATCAAAATCGCATTACCTACAAACACGCGGAAAAGTGCACGAAAGATACTTAAGAGGTTTTTCGTACTTTTAATTATAAGACTAGTCTCAAATTTGAAAAGAATTAGCTTAAAGTTTTGAGGTTCTATATTTCGAATTTATTATTCACTTGGGAGATTATAAAGTTAACTTGAAAAAGACAAGCGAAATACAAGCGTTTTATGGGACTTGAGGGAAATCTTTGTAATTACCTGTTTTGATGAATGCTGTTGAAATTTCACGGTTTTTCAAATCCTTAGTTGTGGTTTTTATTCGATATATTTGCTCTTCGAAAAAATAATTTTTAAACATTCAAATTCTTGAACTTGCAATTCAAAATTTAATAGACAATACTGAGTAGAAAGTGGATAGTTAGTTGATTTAAATTGTGAGGTGAAATCAACTTTAGGAATAACATTTCGTTTAATAATGAAAAACAGACTGAGTAAAAATTACAGTAGAAAACGTGCACTCTGCGGTACGGCATAAGGGGAAGAGGTACACGTTTAATCAGATACGAAGTTGGTAGCTATTACACTTATTTATTCCTGATCTTGGTTACGTGTTTTTTTTTCGTATTTAACGTAATCTTCCTTGTAAAATAAGATTTCTCACGTAATTACTTCTGAGCTCTACCGCTGAAGTTTTACGATATCTATGCAATTCTTCCGTAAATCATTTTTCTTTCTATCATTTGTATCGAGATTAGTTTCAGACTTTCGGAATCTACTTTGGTCTTTCTAGTTAGTTAGAATGACATCGAGGATCAACAAAATGTGATGATTGCAACAGAATGACATTTGTAGTTGTCTCTTCTTCGTGGACGAAGTATACATTTGCTGTTTAGTTCGTGCACAAATTAAATGCTGGAATCTCGATTAATATCCGGTCGAATCAAGCAGATTAGCCTTACACGGGATGTACTTGTTGTACTTAGCGCATTAGCCAACTCGTATATTATCTAGTCTCTGAGTATCGCCCATTGACCTCTCGAACTTCAAAATCTCTCCATTAGAAGGACATTCGTTAAAGAGTTTATTGTGACCTCTCGCGCAAAAGCAGAGTGACCCAATGAACCATAGATTCTCGTTAGTTTTTCCAAACCATTTTCTCGATAGAAAATGACCTGTACACTTATAAACCTATAAAATAGTTTAAATAACAGCTAGTTTTAATGGTACCTATAAACTATAAAATAGTTTATAGTCTGAAGTCTACAAAGCAGTTTAGTATCCATGTTTTAGTTTACATCAAAACAAGGATCATGCAAAAGCGCATGTGTATATATTAATAGTTTTATCGGATAAAAGAAAAATATAGATTAATATATACAATATTAAAGTCTGTTATTCAAATATTGTAAGGAAAGTCATTCAATTTTTATTATTTTTTTAAATTGGTAGATGAATGAAAATATCCCTGTAATTGTATTGAATAAAATATAAAATATGATTTAATATATCATACCACGCTTTTAAAGATTTAATTCTTTCTATTTCAGTTTAAAAAACCTTTTGATATGTATATATATATATATTATTTATATATATATATAAATTTAAGATTTGGAGTTGAATTGATATTTGAGGCGAAAATTCTCAATTTCGGAAAATAGTGAAAAATTGAAAGCTGCTACTTGGGACAATTTATTTGAAAATGGGTTGAAATTGGAAGTTTTCACCTTGGGCAATTTATCCAATATATTTGGACAGTCACATACATATATACCTATGTATATAATTGAAAATTGTGTTGTCACTTATTCCTCCTAAAATTTCAAGCTTCGTTAAACCTACCACCATTCTTAATTTAAAAAAATGTATTTTTTACAATTAATAACTTCGCAATTTAATAATTGTTAGAAACCAATATACCCTCTTTAACTTTTAACTTGCTGTATAACAAGTGAAGTGGAAATATTTGAGGGTTCATAAACGCAGAGTTGGATATCCTTTCGCGGTTGATGGATTTTCATTTAATGAGTACAAAATGGTACTTCAAGTTTCGCTACATTCTTGGAAGCTTCAAGCAATTCGATTATAATCTCATTATCGCTGTTCTAGAATAATTAATTGAGGGTCAGTTGCACGGCTTTGATCCTAAAGTTTATGTATAGCCTATTGCTTTAATTTACACTGATTACATGGCTCCCTCGAGAATTTAAATACATATTTATATCGACAGCATAAATAAGACTATTAATACTTTTACATTAATTTCTTTCCATGACACGTTCTTCTCTAAACTCCAAACTATTTTACTAAATACTAAAATGAGTTTCTTCAGTCAATAACTGTTTTTAGTGTATTTTTTTATTTTCCGAAATTATACATAAACTTTATTTTATGTATATCTTTAAATGGGAAAGTGTCATAAAAATTTTATTGCTTCTATTTGACTTCTAGATTTATGTTTATCTTGGAACCACAACAATCTTTACGAGCTTTAGGTTCAGTTTCTGCGTTTTCTAGAAATGGTGGTTCAATATTATGCTGAGGGGTTGCATTTAATTGCGCTCAGAAATTCCCTTGATATTCGAAAAAATAATTTTATTAGGGCGTTAATCATCTTTTGGATCGCGCCGTCGTAACTATATATCTTATTTTTTCTACGTCAGATTATCTGGATACAAAGCAGTTGACTCTTGAACTTTGACAAAAAGGATTCGAATTTATGCGTTTAGAAATTCTTATGTATATATAATTTTCTTAGGAAGTGATATGCACAGCAATTAAATTTTATGAAATGAGACCGAACGCGCGTTCCGCGCACTTGTTTAATTTCTTTTAAATACCTTTTAGAATACAGATTTAAAATTTTCCGCGTCACGAGCGATTATCAATACACGCCGCGTCACGGCTTCGATTTGACCAATAAGGAATAAGCGTTACGTTACTAATCGATGCCATGATCTTTTTATAATAGGATACTTTGTCTTGTCATATTATAATGAAAATTCCTATACTAAAAGGTCATTTATTTTTCTCTCCTCTTTACATTTTCTTTATATTCTCTTTATTATATATTACTAGCTATACTTGATAGACATATTTTTAACAAAATGGGACAATTCGAGTAGATGAAGTGAAATATTCATATCGAGAATGTAAACTGGGATTCATTCAAGTTAAAAATATGCTAAAAATAAAAATGCGTTTCCAGAGAAATGATGAGTCTAAGCAGATGAAAAGTAAACGCAAACTGCAAAGGCTTGCGAAGCACGTATTACCTCTCCATCGTCGTTTCTGGCGCTAGATAAAATAATGAGAGAATGACTAAATTCAATTTTTCTGCTTCTTTTCTTAACTCGTCTGCTTTTCAACTCGTTCACAGAAAATTTGCAGTAGCCTCTCTTATATTCCGACAAAACGTGAATGGCATGTGTGAGCAATAACTTCCTGAACTTGCTTTACGACCAAATTCCTTTGTTTTAAAATAAAAGCGTCCACCTTTTTGCATTTTCTACATCCGAATTTCATATTTATCAACTATAGACATCGAGGTCACTGACTTTTTTAATATTCGGCTAGTTACTTTTCCTCTCGGCTTTATTCTATTCTTTTTTATTCTGTAATTTAAAAACCTTATACATCCTCTTCAAATGTTTTTGAAAAGTTCGAATTCGCTACAGAGAAAATATTCATACTTTTTTTGTCCTTTTGTTGTTATTTGTTTTTTTTTTATTAAGGACAAGTGATAATTACTATATGACGAAATTCAACCATCCGGATGATGGATTCATAATTTTACCTCAAAATTCGGTTTCCTCATTTTACTCGACAAATATTGTAACTATGTAAGTATTTTTTCGCTCTGTGGTCGTACTCATTTTTGATATAGAATTGTGGGTACAGAGCGAAAAAGTTCCTAGTCTTAATACTTTTTTTTTTTTTTTTTTTAATGGAGGGACGGAATTTTCAGTTTAGATTTCGAATTCTTTATTTTACGTAAAAAGCGTTAAAAGTAAAAGTTTTTTGGCTCTATGTGCATACTTGTATTTTGTAAAAGAGTTCGCCTACAAAGCGAAAGATATCTAAGTAATCTTTTTATTTTTCGAGTAAAATAAAAAATTTGAAATTTGAGATTAGAATTTCAATCCAACACCCTTAAAGTAAGGAAACAATATAGATTTCTTTTCAAATGTGCTGTATATTGATTAAATTCCATTCTCCAAAGTAACTTCTTATTACCTATATGTCGTTCTGAGAAACCGCGCAATTTAAAATAAATAAAATGACTACAATTGAATTATGAGAATCGAAGTTGGATATTTTATGCCCCGGGAATTAAAGTGATATTAAGTTAGAGTGACATACAGGAAGTTTTCTTATTTCCATCTCGTTTCTTAGAACTACCAAGACTCCATCAGATTCATATTGTTAATAATATCAGTTAAATAGATCGCTCTGCTTCCTTATTAATTATTACTTTTCCCTTTGCTTCAAAGACAGAATTTTACATATAAAAGCACTAAAAGCAAAGTATAATAAGTACTGCTGAAATTGCACAATCTTTTGTGTGTATATTCTAAAAGTTTTTTTTCCTTTACAACAATAAAAAAATATCTAAACCAAATCTACAAGATAATAAATTTTCTTTTTATCTCATTATAGAAGTTCTTATTAACTGCATTTCATATTTCATTCTCAGAAAAGAGAGACTAAGACACGCTCAATCAATGTTAAAATTAAATCAAATTTTTTAGATATACATAGTTGAGTTTGGAAGTTTTAAATAGAATATTTTTTGAAGTTCGTAATTGTTAATGTAGTAAAAATATTCTCAATGCTAAGAATCCTCATTAAAAAGTCTTCCTAATGCTCTTTAAACGTCTATTATAAAGTAAACTTACTTTTCTGCATCTAGACTTTGCTTCGCGTTATTTGAAGTCCATGTTCCAAATACAAAGTGCTCTTAAGGGTTTCTTTTCTCTTAAAGATCAGCTCTTACTTGGTTCTTTCTTTCTCCTTTTATTTTTTCAAAGAGAAAATAAATTGATAAAAAAGAAAACTGTACTAGAAGAACTGTCCAGTTCGACTAAATTTATAGTATTTTCTGCATAAATGAAGCAGATCTCATCTGAAGGAAATCCGGGATTGACCGAGCTTTATGAATCTCTAATCCCGCGTACATGGTTTGCCGAGCGTCTAGGTAGAGATTTCGTACGGTTTTACTGCTGCGTATTTGAAGCCCGGAAAGCTATCGACCCGAGTTTCGCTCCCTTGAGTATGATAAATCAGGACATTAGTTATGCAGTCTGGTGTTAATGTCTCGTTGCGTCGTTCGTCAGAACCAAGTCTGATTGGTGCTAGAAACGAGGATTAGGAATACTCTCAGGATCTGTTTCCTGACCTCTTTACCTCCTATTTCCTCTTGCTCTTTGACTCTAGTTTGGTGTATGCATATTGCACACTTTCATCGCTTTCATTGCTTTCATCTTTCGTCTTAATCCTCTCTTCTAATTGAAACGGGCTTCTTTTAATTTTCTATTTTCTAAAGTAATCAAAGTAATTTGAACGAGCAAAGGTACTTTTGACAAACTTCGATTATGTCGCCAAACAAAGCTTGCTCTTTGTTTCAATTTACTTTCGTTTTTCTTTTCTTCTATACTTCCATCATTCTTTGTTCTTCGATAACAGAAAGAATGCTTTTTTTTATAACTTTCAGCTAGAATATCAACATATATTTTTAGAGAATATTACATGGAGTCTTTCTGAGTCTTACTTATAATTATAACTTTAAATGAGTCTGTTAATTTTCCTGAAAATTCTTTACACTTTCTTCTTTTTTGTTTTGTTTTTTTTTTCCTTTTCTTCTGTTTTCATTGTTTTGTCGTCTTTCGATTTCGGCCCGATTTCTTCAACTTGCTTCACTTCCCAAGTCATTGCCCTGGTCTTGTTTCTTTTTTTTTTATTAGCATGGAATTGAGCGATAACACGTGCGGAAATTGCTTCGCCTTCCTGCAACCTAGTGCCGGGCTAAGTTTCAGCGAAAGGAAGGAAGTACGATGAGATGCATGAAATAAAGATAGGTTATGTACAAGTTTATCGATCCACTAATGAGGTTTGCGTAATTTTGATACGATGACGTTTACCTTATCAAGACAGACTTTCGCGCACACGATATTCATTCTTTACTTTATCCGGGGCTTAATATCATTATCCGCTTGATTAACGTCTATTCTCGCTGTAGCTGCACAGTGTCACACGAAAATCCCCTTTCTTATGCTTTACGACCTGCTTTTCGTCAATTTGGCTCTGGCATCATATTTAGGGAAAATCCAGTTTTATCCAAATATTCAGTTATTCAAAATTCCACGAGAATGCACTGAAATTGATCATTGAATGCTTGACAGTTTGATCGTCCTTCACTCTTAGATTTAAATATTTCCATATCTGATTGAATTTATAGTAGTTACTTAGTTTATTGTCTTCATTGTATACTTTTACAAGTTTTCATAATATTTACCCTCTTAAATAATTGAATTTATATTTGATAAAATTCCAATTTTTCTCCTCTAAAGTAAAATCCGGATTTGTCGATTTACTTTAAACTGCAAATCGATTAATTTAAAAGATGCATTTATATTCTTATCTTCACTATTTTTCGTTCAGTCAACCCCAAGAATGATTGTTTCTTCAAAATTTCCTTGATACATAAATTAATGCCTAGAATATTCAACTATCCAATCAACGAATTTTGCATATAGTATTGCAGAGTATGAGGGTAGCAAACAATTTCCGAGGAATTCGTTAGATCAAGACAAGATAAATTTCGTCTTATATGTATATGGATACAAGAGCATATTACTCAAGTTACGATGTTGTTACTTAGAGGGTTGGAAATGAGAATCGAATCCCGAAATTCATGCGCTGGATTATGGGCCATAATGCCAGTCGTGTAATGAGAGATTGCGTATATGCACGTATAGGAATTGTATGTGTGCTTAATGTGTACAGTGTACACGTGCGCATAATCGATGAAGCCTTATCCAGAATGGTTTGATTCTCTATGTGCTGAGGAAACTAACTCGATATAGATTATTATACGATATTGCGAAGTGGCGGATTAATATTTGATTACAGAATCACTCGAACAGTGAGCGGATTTCCATGGGTATCTTGAACAAGATACGAGCACCTCATTTGCTTAAAATTATTATTAATTATTAATTATTCAGGGTTTTTCATTTCTTATTTATATTTTTAGTTATAATTGCCGGAATTTATGGTGTTCGCAATATAGAGAACTTTAATTACAAACTTTTGATTATCAAAAAATTTTTATTTTAACTTTTGTGGAGTTTATATCAAAATTTAAAATGAATTTAGTGGATTTGTGTACCCAGGATTTAAACAACATTAAGAGGAAACGATGAGCTGCGAGAAATCATTTTAATAAGATGCAGCGCAATATTGCTTTAAAGTGGCGAACAAAGTTTTATCATTGAAAATATGCAAGTTAATTAAGTTAAGTAGGTTAATTTCTGGGAGGCTTTGAGAAACAATGAAATGAATTAAGTATTTCTTGTGAGTTACAATTTGTGAACGAATTTACAAGTAGAAACTTGTCGATCATGTTTAAAACTTCAGATTCATGTTTGAAAATATTTTATCCGAAATCGTGGTAATTGAATCAATGTAGAGCTTGTATTACATTAATATTCTCTCCGTTGGAATCTCGTCTCTAATTTACACGTCTCTAATTTCTTTGCGAACTTCGGGGAAATAAAGTAGCAGATGAAAAGCTATGTTTACCCAATTAATAGTTAACGATGCTTACTCTCGAGTTTAATGATAGGGTGTTGACCCTTTCCTATAAAGAAATCGTTAGGATGAGGAAGACCAACGATGTATGAAAGGCGAGAGGGATGACTTGGTTGTCAAGCCTCAAGATGAGTGTGGAGAACGTTATCGGTATCGGTACCGTCGACAATTTCCGTCTTTATCGCCTATCTGCCCCTGGAATCTTTTAGTGGACACTTCCCTTTGGTACCACTTTCCTTGCCACAACTGCGTTTCCATGGTATACGTATTTATGTACAGGCAATTCGCGACAAGCAATAAAATGCAGGCTATATGGCAGGAATGAGTCGAAATGACCCTCTTATCTTATGCAAATTGAGACTCGACCCTCTTTTACACTTTTTATCTTTCTAATGTCACTGCCATGTAACAAACACGTAACACGCTTTCTCCTTAACTTTTCTTTTCATAGAAAAAGAATTCTCTGCTTCCGGTGTAATTTTGATATCGAATTGGACCTTTTTGAAAAAAAAATTGTTTTCTGAAGGAGTTTATAAGTTTCTTTAAAGTGTAGAATAATTCCCTGAGGAGAAATTGAAAAAGACTTTGTAAAAGTTGAGTTGGCTTCAGGTTGCCATAAAGAGTGCATTTAATTTCAGGATAAAAAGAAATTCTATAAGTCGGTTGATTGGCAAGAGGGTGTAACTTGCTCGGCGAAATGCTTCGTGTTTTAGTTGCGATCATAAGTTTTTAATGAAAGTAACGCCGACGTGCAGGGAAGCTTCAAAAGGACTTAAGAAATTTCTAACTTTTACAGTTTTATATGCTCGCTCGGGCTGTTTATCTTCTACCTTTTTCCCCTCTTCTTATTCCTCTTTTTCACTCTTATATTACATTTTTTTTCTTTCATAATTTTATTATTTTCTGGATATTATTGTATTAGTATTGAGATGTAAGAAAATGTTGTTTTTAGTTTCTGTTTAAAACTGTGCACATGACTCTGTAGACAGAAATCATTATATTTGTCCATTACGATTTTGTGGAGTTTCAACAAGTGTTGACGTGAATACTGAATAGTCGAAGCGAACACATGACACGTGTCTGCTATTTCTGCCCATCAGAACTTCCTCGTCACGCGAGAAACACTGATTCATCAAAGTTCTCTTGAACCGTAGATGTAGTATACTTAAATAATGAGTGATTGTGTTCCAAAACTGTCAAATTCACATCCAGAACTATTCTAGAATTGAAATTTAAAAAATTTGGTCCTACTGTTTCTGCAGTTGTGACAACATTTTTCTCCTCATATAGGTTCTTTCCAATAAAAAAAGTTTTAATCTGTCAATCTTGAGTTCTGTACTTTTTAAATATTTCTTTTCATCTTTTGTTTAAATTCGTTTTTTTATAAATAATTTTTTGGTACGCCAAATGGGTTAGACCTAGATGAACCTTGAGAAATTATACGAGCACGTGTCGTATTCCCGGAAGCTTTCTCAATTTCCTTATCCAGTCAATCAATAATGTGTGTGACTGATCCTCATTCAATCAATCATACGGGTTCAGTGGTAACCCTGGGTAAGCAAGTCACTCTGATCGCACTGATTTTCGAGAAGATTGAGAATTGCTTGGCTGCATCGTATCGCGATAATTCGAACAAGGACGATTAAAGGCTTTCGGGTTAGATGCTTACGGAGACTTGATCGAATAAACGCAAGAGAAGTTTGTGCACTCTGTAATGTGTGTTGTACCAGATAGAACTTGAGCTGTGAAGCTACAAAGCGTAAAACGCTGTAATGTCCTATCCAGCTTAAGTCTGAGGAAAAGAACTAGGATGTGGGATGCTTTCTGCAATAAACCTTGAGAGTATCACGCATGAAGTTTCGCAACTGCAAACCATTTTATGTGCACCAGTTATAGGGGTCGGAAGTTACGACGTTTATAAAATGTAGTGGCAGATAGCTTTCTTCATTGGTAAAAGTATGAGGGTCATCTTCTATTTTCAACTTTATTTATTTACATGTAAACGCGTGATCAAGCAAAGTGGTTCGCTATCTTCTTTTTTTCTTTAATAACTGGTTGATAATCACTATAGTAGCACTGTAGAGTAATAATTCAGTTGTCCAGTCGGAGGTCCGACCTGCAACCGGCCTTCGACCAAATATTCTGGCCAAATGGCAATCCTAATATTATCGCAAGATTATTTTTTGTCAAGCCAAAGTATTTTACCTGTTCAATCAGCTGAAAGAAAGGATACCTATAGGTCTTAAAAATTAAGTATATAAACTTGGAGTCCTATACTAAAAAATCCATTTCGCTCCCATTTTACGCCATGCCAATTTCCCATTGATCGAATAGGACCTCCTAGGTATTGATTCACTGAAGCATTCCGGTAAAGGAAAAAAGAAACTTGATGAAAATAGTAAAAAAGAAATAGTGCTAATTTTGATTACATTTCATGTGGACTGCATGTCAAGCAAAGTAAATTTTAAGACATTTAAGCTAGTCTTGAAAGTACAAATTTAAAAATAATTTAAATTTTCCTGTTAAATAAAATTTCGAGAAACTTGAAAATGATGGGCTTCAAAGATCTTTTAATTTCTAAATGGTTTCTAAAATAGTCGCAATTTTAAAATATCCATTTCCTCGTTGTTTCTAATTCCGCACGGCCAATAAAGGACTTTGGACAAATTAAAATTAAAATTGTAAATAACAGCAATGTTTATGCATGACTCGATGAATTTCTCTAGTAGCTGGGGCTGCATTGCATTCCACTAGAGTTACTTACATTACACTAGGAATGCACCATTTTGTTTGGAATTTCTAGACGGTACGGGTTGTGATGGGTTTGTGGTAAATAAATTGGCTGGGTTGGCTTGTGTCGGGTTCATATTGCTAGGAACTTATATTAATAACTGGTAGAATAACCGATCTACTAACCAAGGAGATGGTTCACCTTGAGCATTTCCGCCCTGCAAGGAATAGAGTAAAAGAGAAGTGGTGAGACTGCAAGAGGGTAGTAGATTGAAATAGAGGCGAGCAAAGCATTACGTGAATCTAGCTCGTTACTGTTACTATTATCGTTTTCCTTATCGTTATGGTCACAAAAAGGTTTCCTTGGAAGCGTTCTGGTCACTAGAGTTATACATCACCCGTCATTCAATTTAGTAAAACTGTTATACTCTTTTCTTAGTCGTAACCTACAGCTCTTAATAACCCTAATGAAAGTTTCGAATAGAAAAAATTCAATCCTTTTGAATACACTTCATTCCCGAATTTGTATCCAAACCAAACAATTTCATTCCGATCTAATCCAAAATCGAAACAAGGATCTTCCAAATATAACAAGTAAACAAATGCGGATAAAAAAACAGGTGGTAATTTGACCGAAAAATCGGGAAAGACTGGGAATTTAATTTAAAAACCGGGAGCTTACTTTTAATTACAGTATAATTCAAATTTTTCATTCATATTGAATAATTATTACTTTTAGTTAACCGAGCAAAACCGGGAAATGTCTGGGAATTTGAAATTGTCTGCTGAATCGTCACCCTGAAAATGAAATTTAGTAAACAATTAAAGATTTTTTACGTTAATATCTATTAATTTTATTAATTAGTTTGAAATATAATAATTGAATATGGCTGCTTCGAACGAATAGCACATCTGGTCCAATTCAGATAATTGACCACGTAACCGCGAAGTTCTATATTGAGAACAAGAGAATTCAATATCTGAAACTACTAAGGTATTGAAATTCAATGCCTCAAATTTAGGTAGAATTTCATTGTCTCCAAAGCTGACTATGTTTCTGAGGTACTTCATTAAATCAGATTCAATAAAGTCTTTGTACTTTGCAATTAATTAAATAAATTCTTGTGTTGAATTTGTAAAAACAAAGCTATTGATTTGCATTTTTACGTGGGCGAAATCGCAAATTCTCGCTGGAGCGAAATAGGATAGATAGCTCAATCAATAAAATTATACTCACCCATGAAATAGCAAGCGATAAATCAATGGGATTTAAGAATTCATGGGGTGAAAACCATATGTCAGTGGTTTTCACGCGTCATTATTATTATTCTGCAATACTCCGCGTCAGTTTAATGTCGAGCATATTTTATTGTTTTTTTTTCCACGAAGGTCCATTTTCTCTATAAAAAAGTCTGCAAAATTTCATACAATGAATTTATGTAATCCAATATATGTCCAACTTGACGGAGTACTTCTCGTACGCCTTTCTTATTTTTATGTTATCCTGATGTAATATATAGCCATATTCATATTGTTATTATCATCGGAAATCGCAGATACATATATATATATGAAAGAGGGTGTGGATGGTTTGGGATGGGTAATCCGTAATACTATACATAAGGAAAGTTTACATCGGTGAACAAGGCGAATCAATCACTCATTACCCCATCAATATGTATTTTTATTACATTACGTCCACAAGAGAGTTATCTATAGGAACTACCTTACCCTTATCTCGTGCCTAAAATTGAATATGTTGTTCTATAGACTTTTCTTATATTTTGCGTCGACCATACTCAAGTTTGTTATTATAGAAACTTCAATCATCCCAATTTTTTGAACCTGATTTTTTTACTTAATGTTTTTTTAGAACTCGGGAAAATTTATGATTGAATGCCTTTTTTGTAGAAGATAGAAAGTCAACAGGGATTTACCCTGGACGAAATTACCCCTCGTCATTAAAGTCAGCGTTTTTATTGAAAGCATTACTTTAGTCAATTTTCTGAGTTCTTTTTAGTGGTGAAGAATTATTCCTTATTTGTCAGTTTTATTGATTGTGATAGTAAGTTTTACGGGGCACTTATTTATGCTAAACTTAGACACATGTAACAAAATTGCATTGAAATACCTTGTACCTAATTTTATACGTTTTTTGAATTCTAGAGAAAACAATAATTGGATTTTTCATTATGTTTTCAAGTTTTCAAGATTGTAATAAAAGTAATATACTTTTTATTGAATTAAGAATTTTTATTTCAAAAGAATCTCGTTATTGCTTGAGAAAATCTTGATCCTCTAATTATCCATTGCAGTCAATTACTAATTGCAAGAGAGTTTGAATTATAACGATTTTACTCCAGAGTTACTTTTGAATACTGTCACAAAGAATTATTTTTTTTTTTATTCTTTGCAACAAGAACTTTATAATCATCTTACTTTTTAAAAGTTTCTTTATGTACGCGTCTTAATTACTCAGTGCAAGTTCAGGCAAACTTACTAGATCTTGAGGAAATTTTAGGTTGAAGATTCATTATCTCTCTTGAGTTGGTATATATATTCGAGAGTAAGAAAAGATTTATTGAGTCGGAAGAAAATCTCGCATCGTAGATCCAATTCTTCAACTAAGGGTAATAATGATTTACTGAACTTATCGCAAAGTGATCTTCCTCGCAATCTTTATTGCCACTTGTTCAAATCGATATATAGTCGTACTTAGATTAGATATCAAGACCATTTTGATCGTCTGATTCGGTTCACTGTCAAGGTAATTACGATCTCAAATCGAATTCTATCGAGTGTCGTCTTCTCTTCATTTAATTGATTTCCGTTTTTCTATCTTAATTATTTTGCACCTCTCTCACTGCCCAGTCATGAATTAAAATAAATCTTTGCGCTTTTTGATAGATATATCTGTTACTTTTAGTTGTCCAGGAAAATTGAAAAACTCGATCGGGAAAAACCGGGAATTTGAAATCGTCCTGCCAATTGCCACTCGGATATTCTCAGGTTGAATAAAAATTTAACTGATTGTCCAGCAAAACGATATTCTCGGAAGTTCTATACCTCACTGCTTTCTTGTTGATATTTATAGCTTGTCGAATACAAAATTTAATGTGTCAGACTATGAAAAGTATGAATGTGCAATATTCGATGCAATTTTAAAGTTGCGTCTTGGCATCATGAGTATATGTAGTAGACTGAAATGCACATATGCACACTGCACAGCTTCTTCAAGGAATTTGAAGTCTTCTAATATACGACAATATTAAAATATATTGCACTCAAATTTTCTGGGCTTTGAAATATATCCGAGAAAAGTTCGTAGAATAGTTCAGAAGGAATTTTATTAAAATTTTTTTATTTATTATTATCATTTTTACCTGCTTATACATTGCTTAAAACTTGAAGTAAAAGTATTGTTATATGGGACGCACTAATATATTTTATATAAGATATCTATTTAAAGTTTTCTCGTTCGGTCGTAATAAAAAGTGTAAAGAAACTATCACAATTTTCTATGGCGAAAAAAAGAAAAGACTATAGTCATGAATGAAATACATCTGTTTTCGTAAAACTGTTTATACAATATATCTGTAAACAGTCCAACGGTAGTTTGAAATTGCGCCGCATATCTTGAGAAAGAAGTTTGTCGTATTGATGTCAAGTAAGGAACCTTGTACGTATATAGTTGAATACTAAAGGCTTCGCCGCTTGTTGCTTCCGTGCTTCAGCAGCAGTGGCTTTAGAAGAAGCACTCTCGGCGGACACTTGAAGGCGGCGCGGGCGCCACAGGGTTAGAACTTCTACGTCGATGTTGAGATGCTGTTTGGCCAGCAGTTAATGGAATAAGGCTCTAAATTCGATGTATCTCGAGTGAACTCATATAACTCTTTTGCAAGAGCGAGGAAAGGTCACATTTTCGTACAAAGTGTTGAATTGTACAAATGTACATGTATTCCAACTTCTCACTTCCAGTACAAAAATTGGCATTCGACCAATAGCTCTTGAATTTTATCTATGTACAGAGGATATAAAAGAATTTCAAAATCGTCCATGGATAATGGAGTTAAAAACATATAGAAAAGCAGACGTTCGTGTAATATTTATTGGCGTGTTTATATTTTTGGAATCTTTCTGATACGATGATCACATGTCAGACTTTAGGATTAAAAGAAGTCATCCAAATTTTCTGACAAAATCTACATTTACTATCATTTACTACATTTACTTTGTCGGCGTTTCATCCTAGTGAATGTAACCTCTGAGTTATGGATGATAACTGTCGACTTTTTCCGACTTCGCATGCGTTTGATACGGTCATCAATATAGACTGGTACGAAAAAAGATTCTGTTTGAAGAGGAATGTCGTCTGCAGTGTTGGAAAAGCAAAGAGAGCGAGTAAAGAAGAAATTGAGACTCGCTTGGGCGTCAACAACGACATCGGGGAGACCCAAGTTCTAGGAGATGCCGGATTGGATTAAAACTCGAAATCAAGTTGTTCTCCCTGTTTGTGTAGAAACCAAATTTACTTTACGAACTTTCCATATCCCTAGTGCAACATTGGGTAGCGACTACACTATCCGCTCTTTTTTCGCTTTTTTGCTGTCCAAATAAATGTCGAAGTCTTCGCATTCCGATTTGCAAGCTGTTCACATCCTTTTCTCTGATTCACACCTTTCTTTTTTCTCAATCACACCTTATTTCTTCTTTCCCATTCGCGCCTTTTTTCTGAATAGAACCTTTTTGTTATTGAGTTCACACCTTTTTCTCTGCTCTTTCGCAATGGTTCCACCCTGGTGACAATCACATCTGACAACCTTCAGCACCAACTTTTTTACCGTTAGAATAGCGACTTCCTTTCCCAATCCATTCTCTCGATTTGTTCCTCCTTTACCTACTTTCGTTTTACCAATCTCATTGGCTCCTTTGCATTGGACGGCTGAAAATGTAATCTCTCGCCTTTCAAGTGTCTCCAGCTCAATGTCGCTCTTCTGACGTGTCGCGAAGAGACCGAGATGGAATGATCCATTTAATTGAAAATGAATAGTCGAGTGGAAGATGGTTTTCATAACGTAAGCTTCAACGAGAGATGGATATTATTGAACTGTATAAGAATGAAGTTTGCAATGCTTACGATCAATGAAAATGAAAAAAAAAATTTTTCTCTAATTTTTTGATGGAAAGTATTTACATATAATCCAATAAATAACTCACCAAAGTTTTAATCCCCTCCATACATTTTGTACTTATCCTACTCCTCGAAATTAAAAAAATTCACCAAAATTACCTTACTTCGTAGACTCAAAATGTTATTGCTGATAGTAGGTGTTCTCAATGCTAACATTTCATCTCTCCAGTTCATTTGGAACTCACACCATATTCATTAAAAACTTTTTGGTCTAAAAGGGATGATATGGAGGTTAGTTCCAAATTAGTTGGAGAGATGAAACTTTTTGGGATGTCTTTTAGCATTGAATAGAATTATTATCAACAATAAAATTTTGATCCCACGAATTAGGGTAAATTTAGTGAATTTTTTAATTTGAAGAAATGAAGAAGAGTGAGTTCAAAATGTGCGGTGGGGTTGAAACTGTGGTGGATGATTTATTGGATGTATATACAACTACTCTCCATCAAAAAATTTGGATCTTGTGTTTTAGAATTTGTTTTTTTCATTTTCGCAATCTTCGTACTTTGTAGGCGACTTTACGC
>JAUEJJ010000013.1:6915969-6939504 GCA_032164275.1 Synergus coniferae | reverse complement strand
AAAAAATTTGGATCTTGTGTTTTAGAATTTGTTTTTTTCATTTTCGCAATCTTCGTACTTTGTAGGCGACTTTACGCTCCGTCTATTTTTTATTATGAATTGTACCTTCGGAGGACACTATTCTTTATATTTATATACACATGTATATATAATACGGCTGCATTAAGAGAAAGAAATCTAGTTCAGCGAAATCGATGGATATTTCAAGTGAAAGACAGTGTATTTTATACATAATCTTGTTATTTTTAAGATATGCGCCAGAGGGTGAACATTATTCTAATAAACTAGTGGCGATGTTTCTAGAGAAAATTTCAATGATATTTATAATACTTTTTTTACTGTGACAAGAGCAAGGAGTTTCGTTTTCTATTCAATATTTCGTTTGAGAAAGTCGAGAGTTATGGTTTAGAACGGCGTCTGATCAAAAACTCGCGTTTCTACTTGTCATCTCCCTATATATCAGTATAAAGACAACTATGTACTACAACAACAATATTCCAAATTGAAAACAACACAATTTATTTTATTTTAAATTTATTTACTTTGATTCACATTGAGATAGATTTCCTAATAGAATTCATGACGTGTTTATTCTTTAAATCGTGAAAGAAGAAAATTGAATTTATTTAGAAGATGTGGAATATTAATTCGATCTAGAGATAAAATAATTATGTGTTTCTAAAATCTTCAACTGTAAATATTTAGTCTTCTCAGACGAGATTACTTTAGAATGTGGTTTTCGTAAATCTGCCCTATGCGTCTCGGGATTAAACGGATTTTCTGCCACTCGGTGGAACATCCAACACCGGAAGCATGTTAGTTTGGCCAAGCTTTATTTTATAAGCATACGTTTCCAAAGCTGTCTCCTAGTTCCTAGACTACAGAGGGCAAAGTTCGTTTTATGTGATCTAGATCATGGCTGAAAAGCTCTGAACATTCAAATGATCGAATTTTTGTATTAATTGTATTTTAAACTAGAAATAGTTTTAAAATATTGATTAGTTCGCGTTGAAAATAATTCTGTACAAAAGAAACTTATGTGTATTGTTATTTTCAGTTGGAACAATGTTTCTAGATAAAATAGAATTGAGAAAAAATATTTCGTTCATTTAAACGTTCAAAACTTCTGTTACATTCTAGATCTTCGTTTATGTATGCAATTTAACGTATATATGGGAAAATGGATCGAATTTCAATTTGCTTCAAATAATTTTGAATGTGAAGTTAAATAGAAATTTTTCGTTATTCTATTTAAGCTACTAATTTTTGTAATACTCTCTAGATTAAGAATTGTTTAAAACTTTGATTAGAACATCTGAAATGTAGGAGTTTCATTATAAACAGTTCCGGAAGTGGATTAGACACTTACGTAGATTGCAACGTTAATCCTGTGGATAGGATTTTCTTCCTAATCCTCTATTAAGAGGAACTGAGATCGATTTCCTATTTAAGCTTGCGATTCGCTTTAAGTGATTTTACCATGTTACTTAAATAGCGTTGATCTCTAAACATTTAAAACTGGGATCCTATCGTGATGGACAGGAATTTATTTACAAATGCAAAATTGTATTGCATTTTCAAAATTTTCATAAAGTGCAAAATTCTTTTTTACTTTTAAATATATTATTTTTTTACTTTCAATTATGAATTTGATTTTTCTACTTTACACAAAAATTAAAAATTATGCGATGAACTCAGATAATTAAATTGACAATTAATGCGTTGGATAATTAATCATCAAATTTTGATAGCAAGCCAGAAAATTTGATCGATAATAACCAAAGTTTAATGATGTACATTTATCACCAAACGAACTTTACGATTTTCCCTTCAGGGTGTTCACAAATAGCGGCATAAAACATTTTTATCTGCAGTTTATCGCACTTAAAAAAAAAATAAATAAATAAATTTCCTTGAGTACAGAGAACCACTTTTTGAAATAGATTTGAAAATAGTAGTCGCAGATTATTGTGTTTTAACCCGTAGAATTGTTTTCACGCTCGTTGAGCTTGTGTACCTTATCGGAAGCAGACCAGCATCGGTTTCAGGATCGAGTAATTTCGGATGGTTAAACTTTGCCATCTGTTTAGCACGCTTAACTAGAAGTATCATCATCGAGGGTTGCAATCGATATTGATTAACAGCTGCTATCGAAGTCACCTCCTTAAGGCAGATGATGGGTATTAAACTCATTTGATTTTATTGCTTATATTGCCACTCTTGATAAAGCGCAACCCATTATTTTAATGGCTGACGTTTCCCTTAAACTTTATAAAGAAACTTTGGCCAGTTTAAAGTGGTAATGAGGGTTGCCCGGGAAAATTTGTCGGGACTAAGCGATGACAGACGTGAACTGGGTTAAATTCGCAAACTTGCGTAATTAAGAAACTCTTCAAATCAAGTCAATAATAAATTTGTTTAAATTATGCTTTTATAGTCCCGGTTTATTCCTGTTTGCAATTCTGATTGTAAACCTTTATTCTTTTCTTATAAAACGAAATTAAGTTTTCTAGAAGTGTCTGAAATTCTAACAATATTTAGGTGGATACTTTTGCTGTGATGACTTTTATCGAACTATATTTAGCATTTTCATGCTTTAAAGTACTCTGATGGAAAAACGGAGAAAATTATAGATCCCTTTTTCCAGGAAGTTTATCCTGTTTTATCGAATTTTATATTCTACCCTTTTAAAAGGTGATCCAGTTTCGAACCCTTTTTAGTGACTGTGTTAAGATAAGATAGAGGTAAAAGGGTTCAAAGCTCACTAAAACTCTTTATATTTTTAAACAAAACTGCTTACATTTTTTATCTTTATTTCTGAATAAAAAGGGATCAAGTTTATATGTCACCCCAAACTATTTTCAGTAGAAAAAAGAAGTAAATAAAAACATTTTTTTTTTCGTTCATTTGAACGTTCAGAACTTTTCAGTAATGAATTTTCTACATATTGGAGTGCATTTAATACAATATTTTTGTAGAATGAATCGCGAAGCTTGTTTAAAAGTGCTTTCCTAATAGCTCACCCACAAGGTGGTCACTTTTTACGTTTTCTCATTTTATATTGTCTTTTTTATTGACATTTTACAATCGGATTTTATAGCCCATTTAGAAGCGTGGGACACGAGCTCGGCTATTTTCACCTGCTTCTTGTATGTGCATTTTGAAAATGATACTTTTCATGTTTGCAATAGCTCTTTTAACAATGCGCAATTAATTAGTGTTACCCTGTCTATAAAAAACCATTACTTGGTAAAACAAAGTTGGTTTTAAAATTCTGGTAAATTGTATTAAATTTAGACGAGTCCTGTGAGTTCTTTGTTGACTGAATAATTCGCCAATAGAGGAGATCTTAAAGTAACGAACTCTCATTGATTCTGTCAAAATTGTTTTCGTTAAATGGTGCATTTCAAACTCGTTTTGAATTTGCCCTTTACAAGTTGGAAAATTATGCGGGATAAGAACTGCTGGAATAGGTGCACTCAAACCATTTTCTGGGATAACTTTGTCGGTACGTTTTGTGCTCCTGTTTCATAGCCAAGAATAAAGTAACTTGAAAGCTGGAGGGCTGGATTATCTGTCCCGTGCCAAGAAAAATGGAAAAAGGAGAACAGGACTTCGCATCGTTTTAGGCTCAAGTTAATTTGAACTTTCTCAATAGAAAATGACCGAGTTGAACGTTAAAGTTATATACTGCTGTAAATTACTGCCGCTTAATTGATTCAATGTTGGCATTTACTCAGAAAATTCCAAAATTTATTTTTCAACTATAGAAATTTCGCTTCATTTGTTGATTGAAAACTGTTTTTTTCCGATTAGTTATCACTTTTCTTTTGTAGTATTATTTTGAAATTTAAACAATTTTCGGTTTTGTAATTGGGAAAATGATGGCTGACGTGGAGGTATAATTAATAACTCATTTTCACATTCTTTTATAAAACAATGTAATTTATTGATAGTTCAGTGTCTGCGTAGATCATAGTACTCATATTTTTTGACCTTGTAAACATTTCTTCTTTTGCGCATACAGATATAATTACAGTGACAATTGCTTTTAGTGAATCGATTGTAGCTAACAGATCAATTGTGCTAGTTCACCTCGCAATAAGTAGACAATTCAAGTAAACAGTTATACTCGTAAATGTAATATGAGTAATCCCAAGAAACTCCCACGGTTGTCAGGTCCAATTAAAAATTTTATCTGAAATATTTGACCAGAAAAAATAATTCTAAAGAAAAACAGGATTCTATGGATTATAATTTACAAAAAGTATTTGGATATCAGTAAATCAGACACTGCGAGTTCTCGAATTGCACCATGGCATTTCCTCGCGAGAAGTGAGAAGAAACGCTGAAGTGCTGATCTTAGGAACAATTGGCTGTGAAAGTTTGCGCCATTAAAGGTCTTGCTTTTATCTATGCAAACTTTCGAGGCCAACGGCACCCGGGTGACAAAGTAGTACTTGTCAGAAAACTTTAACACCGTTTCAACTGCGTTATGTATATCTGAGACTGCCGCGTCCCTCTTTGGTCGATTACTAATAATGCCTATGACATCTGATTGACTAAAGAATTAACGCTTCATTCATATACAAAATTTTATCAATATTGCGGATCCAGATAGGATTTTTTTCGTCATCTTCATTGATTTTCTTTATTAGATTCTCTAGATGTTTTATCTGCTTCTTGATTGCAACTTATAATAAGTAAATGTTAATTTGAGGTCTTGAAAAATTTACATGACATATAATTACCTGACATAAAAATTAGATTAGATGAAAACTGTGCTTGCATTTTGTTCATAATTGATTTTGGCTTTATGATCTATGTCGTAAGAATTATTTTCTTCCGAAGTAGGTACGAAAAAAGCTTTTATTTAACGAGTCGTTAAGCATAGCTTTCGTGTGGCTTTATGAGTTTTTGTTTTATGTTGTGTATCCGCTAAGAGCATAAATAGTGCTCTTAGTTTTACTTCAGACTAGAATTTATGGTTTACTGCTTAGTGACTTTAAAATCAGTTTGAAGATGCGATCAAGAAGCTCGAGGTCCTTCGTCTTTTTCTCCAGCCGTCGGTGAAGCTTCGTTCTTTACGTTCGCAACCGATCAGCCAAGTGAAGTCGATAAACGTCCAGGAAGAAATGGAAGACTTTCGTAGATTAAATTTTATACAAAAGGAATGCAATTTTTTTTACTGTTATATTATGTTATGAAATAGAATGATTAAATTACGAAGGATTTTCAACCTTGTGGCAAGCTGTCAGAAAATAGTAACACGGAAAATCTATATTAGGTTTGTTTTTGATTAGTAGCTTTTTGAATGTTCTCTCTGCTATTTTATCAAGCTTGCCATGTGCCTTATGATAAAGTTCCTCGATGGTATAAAAACAATTTTTTGGGAATCGTTCATTTCCCTGGAGTCTATGACGCAATAACGAAGCAATAGTTTTCTTAAGTTGCCTTTTCTTCTGAAATATTGTGGAAGAGACAATGGAATCAACGAAGTGATGATAAGCGAAGCGTTTGCTGTCGTTTCACTTTATCGTTATCTTTTTTTGATTGTTCAAGCATTTTTATCAAAGAGTAGGTGCGCTGATATTCGAGTGATTGATGTCCTGGAACACCCAACCGAGGTCAAAGATTCTTAACCTTTGATCAAGGATGAGTTGATCATTCGGACCTCCTGTATCGCAATGCAGACTTTTTCGACCTTGACGCATGAAAGAGATTTTAGTTCCGTCGAAAACTGTTAACGATAGATTTTTGTGATTTTTGAAGCTTTGATCTAATCCTTTTCAAAAATTTTAGTTCTAAGATATTTTACCACAAGAGCAGTATAGTTTCTCCAACCTTACGTTTACAATAATAAATGTTTTTTTTTTTTTTTTTGTAAAATCCAGGGCATTTACCTCTGATTGTACGAAACGAAGGTAACTGTCCTAGTTTTAGCAAAAAATTATAGTGAGCATAAAGTTGGCGAAGCTAAATTTGCTCTTATGGTAATTATCATATGCCCTTAAGAATAACGCCTGATTCCGAATTCTGTTTGACATCCAATTTAGTTCTTTCTTTTCAGAAAGTTTCCACTTTAATCATTTGAATTTCCCTTAATTTGTATTAAACATCACATAAATTGTATTATGAATTTCACGAGATTTCAGAGTTCCATTTAGTAGTATCGATAACATTAAAGTTTTTAATACCGTAAGAAACTTAGCTTCATAAATTGAATGATTAATGATTAATCGATCATTGAACAGTTAACGAATGGTGGAACATTACAGGGTCGGTCACGCAAGTTACTTGTCTGTATGACATTTTTAAGATGTGTATGCATGTCGCTATTGTCTCTATAGAACTCTCGTTAATATATACTATTATAGTATGTATAATCTCTTAATCGGAAACTGTACTTAAGGGCTGTCGGGCCAAAACCGGAATTTCTGTGGTTCAGACTCGTAACGCTGTACTGAGGAAATCCACTTCCTCTGGAATATTCTCTCTATATTTACATAAAACGATCTTCGCAGTCGTATATTATAGTATCTGTGTGTGTGTGTGTGTAGTTATCTTTAACCCACTCTCTCTCTCTTTCTCTCACTCTCTATAACAGACAATCAACGTTATTAGACAATAGGACTTCGTAGTGATAATAGTGAGGCTAACAATGATGGTAATAATGATAATAATCGTAGTAATAATATAATTTTTATAATAATAGTTGTCAATATATACTATATATAGATTTTTTTTCGATTAATGTTACAACTCCGTAATAAGTATATATATATAATGTATAGTGTTTAAATACGCTTTATAATAATTTACGATAATCAATATCATAAATTGATTTCTCTCTCTCTCACTCTCTCTCATATTTTATGTTATTTTATTTTACCGTCGCAGCCAGACTGCTGCGCGATTATTTTCAATCCCTACACACACCTTGAAAGCGTTTTAGTGATATCACAGTGATTTCATTGCTCCAATATTATCGATAGAATCTGTCTTCGGCTATCCTTGCACGAAATTGCCGTAGAATCGAGGGACAATATTTCACTAGACTGTTTTCCTTTTTCTGTAGTGACATACGATTTGTTTTCTAGCACCGCTCTTGAGAAAAGGGAAGATGTTCAGACACGAGAGAGTTCCTTTAATACCTTGTCGCCATTGAATTTTGCAGTATCAACCTGACACTCAATGTGAACATTATTCTGAAACTACTTCTCTCATTTTCTCTTGAAGATTATCATTTAAAAAACGTCGTTTGTTTCACACAAATATCAAATGAATTATAGATATCTCTGTAGTTTATTTATAATTGCTACTTTCTGAAAAGTCTTTTCTATAACAGTAAATAATGGAGCATAAAATTGACATGTTTGAAACTACATATCACGAAAGTGAATATCACTGATTAGAGGATAATCTGCGTAAATCGAATTTACTAAACAATCGAACCGGAAGAATTTGGTAGATTGATGTGCCGGATCGGAGATCAAACGAATGGGAAATTAGTTCAATCTCTGATAGAAGAAGAATTAATGGACGGAAAATGAAATTTGATCCCCGAGACGATGATCAGGGCGAGGAAAGTTTCTGACGGGAAAAACTGATATTTTAGGTAGAGGAGATTAAACTGCAATATGTCCTTTCTTTGTAGACAGCTTCTTGCCTTGGTTTCTTGAGTTATGTTGCATTCTAAGCGAGTTACCTGCAAGCCTTTTCGCATATAACTTGTTAAACTCACTTTACGTTAAAACTTTCTTAACTTGAATTATACAGTATAATCCTCTCATGCCACGAACTGCCGAGTTCTCTAAATTCGACAAGCTCCAGAGACGCTGCGCTGATGTTTTTGTCTTGATAATAATTGCTTAGGCAAGTCAATATCTGAATTTGCTATTTATGCAAATCCCTGCTTTGAGCTGCTATTCAAGATTTTTAAATTGAAAAGTGATGGAGAACAATAAAATAATTTTCTGGTTTTATTTGAATTCTTTATTTCTTTTTTTTTTCTGTAATAGTAATTAAAATTCGGTGTCCAAGACTCAACTTTAATAAATTCTTTAATAGTTACAACGTTTGGAAAATGTAAATCAATTTAATATTATAAAAGAACGAACATTTACAAAAGATCGGTGTAAGTAGATTATTACATGGTTTTTTTTTACAACCACTACCAAAAAGATATAAATTTATTCAACTTTGTGTGGATTCAACAACGTGATTGTTAGGAAATTAAAATTGTTCTATTTTAAAATCCAACAATTTGAAACTTAAAAATTTTTCAATATTATAATTTCTTTAATAAATTCTGAGTTTAGAAAATTCCAGATGTTTAAATTTTAAGCGTTCATTTTAAATTCATCGGTCTTACGTTGACAAAAATTAATTAAATAATCAAAACGTAAAATACTTGAATTAACAGTTGAATAATTGTAAAGTTTTCTTAGAATATATTCTAGAAATTTCCTCTTTTCTATATAAGTAACGTATTAGGAACAATTTTCCTGTACTAAAATTTTGATTATTTGAACACTTATCGTCTACAGTTATAACAATATTTACACAAAATAGTAAATAATTTCCACAACTTTTCTGTTTTTGTGAACATAGGTGTCTGGATTTAATAAAAATAACTGTACACCATAAAAAATAATTTGAATATTACTTATCAAGAGTTAATTATATTTTTTAAGGCAGTATAATTAAATTCTGATAGTGAAATAAGTTCCCCAGTCTAAACGACAGTTTCGTGCAAGTGCTGTGTTAGACAAAAATAGAAACAATAGAAGTAAGGTTGTATCCCTACAACAAATTTGATTATAGTATAATATGCGTTTTTAAGTATTATATGGCATTCGAGTTGTAATATTCATTCTCTCGCTCTGTACCTAATTTTATGTTGGTGTATCTTATCCTATTTTATTTGGATAAATTGTGAGTGGATATTGTATAAGTAGGTAGGAATTATTCTTATCTTTCCTCTCGCTTGCTTCTCCTCGCAAAATCTTATCTGTAATAGTATTTTTACGCGATATTTATTTAAGGTACACACTGACGACACACAGAGGTTATTTTCGAAAATTTCATTAAGTATTTCAACTGCACATTCTATAAGATGAAATCCACATTACGCGTTCTAAAAGTTTTATTGTTGCGAGACAGAAATGTTACCTAATATAAAAACTATATTTAAAGAAATATGTTATTAATTTGTATTTAAAATTTTAATTCTAACCTTTTGTTCAAAGTTGTCTGGGGATAGAAGTTAAGCGAAGTTTTAGAATTTGAGGTTTATCCAAATAACAATTTTGAACAAAAGTAAATTTTTAATAATTTTTTTTACATTTAAATGAAAATATATCTGTCTTAATTAAATGGATTTTTGTCTCACGATTTGTCGTTTTTTGCTCCTTTGGAGTATCTACTAGTTATTTCAAAATTTAATTATGCTTAATCGGTTTGCTCTTTTTCACGCCCCCTTGCAAGAACCTTTACAAACTTCTATAATGTACAATCTTTCAACTAACAATAATCGACGATAAGTTATTTTACGTTTCTGGGACACAGGTGTGCTTATATCGAAGGGTACACTTTGGAAAAATAACATACCGTCTGGAATAAAAATAGTTTGGATGTTTTAAGTGAGATAAAGGGATTTTAGTTTCATCTAGAGCTAGTCTAGCCATAACAAAAAAGTTTTTTTCGCCGCGTCCTTTCAGCTTCGTTTCAATAAATGAGTACTATATAATATGCTTCAATATTGAATTCCAATAGATTGCGTTTCAAAAGTGTCAATATGGTTTTTATCTTCTGAAAGCGTCCAATCATCAATGGATGAAATTTCGGTTGTTCGATTTTGAAAGTTTTAAGAGGTTGTTAAGTATTCCGAATATGTAATCCAATATACTGAATCTGAACTCAATTATTCGAAATAAATTACATAGACTAGATAGACAAAATTTCAATTCAATTATTATTTATAAGATTGAATTTATTTTTTATCTCGCTAAAAATTCGACCCTCGTAGACAAGTTTTTTTCTTCAACATACGAATGAAAAATTTACTTATCATTCCACTAACTCTGAATGCGTTAAAGCAGATTTTGCATAAAGTGTGGAAATAACGTGATTACTTGCTGGAAATAAAAGACTGCGAGAACTTTTCGAAACACATTTTAATTGGAGGCATTCATGCTTCATTTGTTACTTATCAGAGAGATGCTGCTGCAGCATTTAATAGTTGGTTTCGTATTCAAATGATAAATAATTAAACAGACTTCATAGGCTAGCCAATCCCTATTTATTTCATTTCTTCTCTTTTTATTAATTAATAATAATTTTTAGCGCGCATTTGTTTAGAATTAGTTTCAATTTGAGTTTATTTTGAAAGGGTTTTGGTAAAAGGGCGTAAGCTTGTGTGTTATAGCGATCTCATGCTGGCGCTAATATAATCTGTCGGGTGAAAGCTATTGTCTTATCAGCGAATTCCATATTGGCTTCGTCTGCTATGAGCGACCCAGCCATAAAGCTGCTTGCTGAATGGAAAGAGCACGAGAGAGTTAGAGATACAGACAGAGGGAATGTTTATCGATTTATCGCAGTCGTTGGATTGCAGTATGTGGATATGCGTACATGGGTAAACCTATGTAAAGGGACACTTGACTACCAAATAAACACTGGTGCGTGCGCTGGTTCTGCAATGCGTGCTTTCATCCTTTATTATTTTACCTTCAGATGTAATTTCTCATTTTATTAATACACTCGTTCATTAACAGTATTCGGTATTTTAGATAAGATTAAAAAGTATCTTTTACTACTAATGGATATTCCATGTAGTCGCCATTCAATTTAAAGGAAAACCAAATTCTGTGAACAATTAGTGTGTTTTTTGTTTTTTAATCAACAAACAATAGCAAATTAAAAATGGGATAAAATGATAAATTTTCTGAAGCGGTTTACTTATTGGTATTGAATTACCTTTAAAAAGTAGTTTCACATTATTTATTATTTCTATTTCAAGAAAGGATGCATAATTTTTTAACAATTGAAAAGAATTTTTATTTATCAAATCTATACTAAGTTTTTACATTTTTTTTTAAATCGTGTACCGTGCTTCAATCGGTCAAAGGCTTATTAGGATGTTTCAAAGCGATAAAATAATAATTATTTGATTTGATGGAGAAATTAATAGTGTATCTAGTTATATTTAGCAAACATTTCGAAGTGTTAACGTTTTCATCTCATTTCTCATTTTAGAAGCTTTTATAATCTATTAGTAATTATCACCAAATAACAAAAATTAAAATCTATCTGCTTTCAAAAAATGGTTATAATGTTGTTGTTTTTTCTCCATTTGAGGATTTGTTTCTGGTAATTTTATAAATTTTTCAATTCATTTACTTAAAACGTCACCTGCGAAGGGCTGCATTTACGATAAATTTTATATTTCTAAACATGTGCACCTTCGAGTTCCACGTGTCCCAGGACGTAAATCAATCACGAATCCGTTAAGTTTGATGAAAAATGGAATAAATTGTAATAATTATCTTTAACGACGATCGATAAATTCGATCTTAGGTTATCTATTATTTACAAATTATAAATTACGCTTTTATTAGGAATCTTTTTCTCACACCTTATTTGTCAGTGATTTTTACATTTGATCTGCCTGCATGCGCATTTTATCACCCTCGATTTCATGATTTTAGCCATTGCTTCGATTATTGTGTTTATGAGTACATTGGAGCAGATTGTCGACTCGTATCTATTTTGAAAAACTATTTCATTAAATTGTATGAATTTAACTAAAATGTATAAGAAACTTCCGCTATTTTCTGGAAAGAATTGTCATTTCTCTTTCGTCAGAAAGAGGAAGAGCAAGAGGCGAAAGGAAAGGGGCAGAACATTAGGAATTTATGTCATTGTTATATGTATAATGTCAGATGGGTGTAGTTAGCTATATATACTGAATGAGTGTAAGATAAATTTCAAGTGGAACATCTTTTAAAGGGGCTACATCATGATTCGCAGGTATGGCGCATGTTCGAATGATGAAGTTTCTTTACACATTATGTACACATAAAGACGTTCAGAATCCTTCGGAAATTTGTAGAAGAAGCCCTTAATATTCAATTGTGCAGAATTTATGAGAATCTCACAATAGAAAGTAATATGTAGATTAGCAGAACTAATTTTATGTTTAACAGTTTTTTTTTTACAGTTTGATTGGTCACGTTTTTAGCTTTCGATGGATCTTGCATTAAATGCAATAGACTACTATTAAATTTATAGGAGAGGATTTTTCTACAATTTCGATAACACTGTTAAATGTCTTTTTTTATCAATATTTACTATTTATGGCTTAATTAAGTTTCTCAAAATCTAACAAGATATTGGTCTTGAATTGTTGGTGTCATCTATATAAAAATTATCTTCTAAGATTTCCAAAGAAGCCGTTCGTCTTTTGAATGGCACTATACACATTCCTACAATCTTAAAAATCGTATTCTATAATTCATTATGATTTATTTACACGGACATTATAGCGATTTCGATGTTTTATTTTGCGAGGATTTTGACTCCTCGACGTAGATGTACCCTTGTCTTGCGATAAAAAAATCTCCCAAACTCTCGGCATTTCCTCCGGATCCTCGCTTCATGCTCTCATTGTTATTTTTGCGAAACTCCTTTTTCCAGTATATCGATTCGTGTGGTCTGTTGGCTAAAATTTGCACTCGAATGCTTGCACGAAATTGAAAAGAAAGGTACGAAAATCCTAACGCGTTCGACAACTTTTCTTCTCTTCAAGCCGTTCGGACCACAGTTTCTATTTTTTTTTGTGCTCACTGACGCGCGGAACTTCATGGAATTCGTAAACTCGCAAAAGACTGTTTCACGGCCTTTTCCCAGTTTTTTTTTGTTTTTGCTTTTTAGCGTACATCGCCTCGTTAGAACACTCCTTTTTTCGGCGAGGATACTGAATCTCGGCCTTCGCAATTTTTAGTTCAACACTTTCACCATGATGATAAAACTCGAAGATTATAGTTTTTAAATTTAATTTTGACTTTTTAATGATTTAACAATAATTGAGAATAATAATTAATATTAAACTCTTTGGACTAACTTGGTCTAATCCGTAATTGCTACATTTTATTTTATTACGACTCGTTATTATTAAATTATTAAACCAAGTTAATTTAAAATATAATGAGAAGTAATTGGGTGTTACTGAGTTTGAACTATGAATTAATTACTGTCATATTACATGCTTGATATTTGTTTTATCTTAATGGATAATGAATCAACTCAGTTATTATGTAATAACAAACACAGAGGTTGTCACTCTGATGGTATAAAATTGATTAATGTGTTAATATTTCAATTTCACCATCATAGTCCTATTTACATTTTTATTATTAACTGTTAAATAATTAAAAGGCAACTGAATAGCTTACACATGGTGAATTCTTTGTGAGTTTATTGGTCAGCTTAAGTTTTACGAGTTTATAAAAATATTTGAATAAAAGATCAAAATATGTACTAGAAAAATGTTATTGTTAAGGAAACAACTATTTTTCCTCGAGTTTGCTCATTCTGACATTTAATTATCAATTCCCTCTCCTTCTCTCTCACACTCACTCCGAGATTCTTGATGAAGATACTCTTCTTTGGTCCATTAAAATTGAAAAATTTGAAAGGAGGCTCTTTATCTCATTTAATAAGCAACGAGGCGATAATACAGGATTCCTTTATTATGCAAAGCAAATACGGAGCAAACTTGCATGGCGAAGGATCCACGGATCATAAAAATCGTAATTTAAAGGGGTTTAAGGTGTCAATAAGACACCGGAATGGGCTCATTTAAACAATATCCTTCGGAAGGCTCTGCGGAAGTCCTTGTTGAAGACGGTGTAGATGACTGGATTGAGCGCCGAATTCATATAGCCAAGCCAGAAGGCAATGGCGAATGCCTCATTGGGAATGGCTAAATTCGGAAAGAGGGGCTTGACGATATAGAGGAAAAAGAATGGTAACCAGCAAGCTATGAAGCTGCCCATGATTAGACCGAGGATTAAGGTAGCTCGCTTTTCCTTTTTTCTTGCCAGTCTCCTCTTCTCCCTCTCTGGATCCCTTGGCTTCGCGGGTTTCGCTTCGATGGAAGAGACGTCTTTCACATGGTGACGACCATGGCCATCTCCGTGCTCCCGTTTAAGCTTTCCCATCATTCTGCGTCCAAAAATTGGCTGACAAAGACGCAGTTTCAAGGGTTTGACAACTGCACACCTCGAAACCACTCCACTATCCGATGATGAGGGATCAAATTCGGAAACCATGTCCACATCTATGCCCACGCTGGGTGCACGACACCTGGAGGGTACCTGACCTGAACCTTCGCCGTTCACAGAGAGGGTCGCTTTTAGGTTCGTCTTTTGCATTGGCATCGGCATAGAGACCTGTTGAAAAACAGAGTTATTAGTGGAAAAGTGTTTTTTTGATGCGAATTGATTTTATTTGGTAGCAAATGGGTCCGAGAAAGGATGGTGAATTAATTTTCGAGCCAGGTTGTGAAAGGAAGAGATTTTAACAATAAGAATTGGAAGAGTAGTAAAACCAGAGATCTGGAAAAATAATATTTAAGGAAAGCTGCAAGGATTGCACGAGAAACTTGATAAAAATGCAGAAACCCAATTTATTTTTGCAATCACCATACGTCTGCCATATTTTCATTTTATTTTCTTCCTACTTAAGTCTCCATTTAACGTATTGAATGTTTGGAACAAAAAGGGTTTGCTTCAATTTCGCTAAGGATAAATTGCTGCAATATAGAAAAGACTGAAATTGACGTTCCAAATTGAAACGCTTTCACCAAAGAAATATTGGATCCAAACTTTAGTTCCAGCTTTCTGCTCGATTTAATTTTTCTTCACTTTGCTTCCCTATATTTTTTTTCTTTCTCTTATCTTGCTCAAAAGTTTCTCCTTGTTTATCGTTACATATTTCTTTTCAGAAATTGTACCTTTATTTTCATTTGCGCCTTGAATCTTCCAAATTTAAATTACAATTTTTAAAACTTTTTCTTTTTATTTATAATCACTGATTTAGTGAAAAAGAGTAGAAAAAGCTTATAATTTGCTTACAAAGTTGAGTGGCAGTCATATGAGTTTTTTTTTCATTGCACTTTCTTTATTCGATTTTTGCTTTGGCGTAAACTTTGTAACATGAAATTTTCAGAATACGTTTACGGTCAAATATACATGAAAGAAGATAAAATATCTGCTGTGACCCATCTTTTACCGAATCTCGTGCATGCTCAACAAATTTAACAAGTCTCGCAAGTTTGTCTTCCACCTCGCGCTGTAAGAAGAAAGGAAAATGGAATCCATTAGGTTCCAGTCGACAATCCCATTATAGATAATGGGATCGTCTACCAGGATAGTCCTAATGGCTAACGCCTGATGGGTGGTACTCTCTATAACTAGAAAACTATGCTTCTACATTCTTATTAATGTCTTCAGTTAAGAGTCACATTGTCTTTCGACTTTTGCCCTTTCTTCTTACTGAATAATTATATAACTTCTTCTAGAATACACTCGCATTGTTCGTTACTGACTCATTACCGCCATTAGAGTTATTAAAATGAGAGTAACGAAAATTCAATCACAATCATTTTCTTCTCATTAGCCTAGTTTCCTTTCAAACCTTCTTATATGAAGTCAGTTAAAAAACAGTTTTTGCCTATAAATTGTTCAAATTGCATGTGCTTCATAATTCGAAAGTCGAATTCTCAATTTAGATGTTGTGAAAAAATAATTAAATTAAAGGAAGTATGTATTGTAAAATTGTAATTCGAATGCAAGTCTTCTTAGATTTCTCTGCGAAAGTTGGTAACTGTAACTTCCGATCTTGGAATTTCAAATTCAAAATCTTGGAAACTCGAAGATGCATAAAGTTGGAAACCACCAATTTGAAAGCTCCGAAAGCTTGATTTCTAAACGCGATTCTTGGTAGGAAAGAAATTGCTTCGATGGAACCAATTTAAATTTCCGCAACGTAGGAAAATTCAGAACAGCTTGTAGTAGTTTCATTTATTGTTCAAGTAAAATAGCATTTTGTAAGAATTAAGTCGTAAGAATAAAATTATTAAGCGAATTTCTCTAGAAATATAAGCAGCTCTATTAACGAGTTAAGTATCATAGATTACTATCTTAGATTGGGTATGATTATCCTCAATGAACTGTACCTAGTGATATTTTCTGGCCTTTGTCCAGAAGTCGCAATACTTAATGTAACAGTTAGCAGGAAATTATTAAGGAAATAGTTTATTTTTGGGTCAAGGAAAGAAATTGGTTCTGAATGCTTTTATAATAGACTGGGTCACATTATTTTCAAAACGTGTTCTCTATTTCCTCTTCTTTCAACCCTTAATGTACAATTTTTTATATTTTAACGAGTTTGTCTCATTTCCGCGGACGAAATTATTCTTCAACCCCGTTTCCCATCCCCTATTTCTAAACCCCTCTTTTACAACCTTGTTTCTATCCTCCTTTTGTAACTTTCAAAATTTCTGTTAATTTGAGGCTAGCATATGTGTCATTTAATAATTATATATACATAATGAGACGTGAGAAGAATACAATTATTAAGAAAACGTTAAAATTGCATTTTCAATAACGTATTTATTCTTTAATAGATAAACCTACACGACACGTTGAACTGGAAGTTATGCTAGCAAAATACATACATGCTTTGATAAAATGTATATTTGAAGTCATTGAATTCTAAAGGGATCGTAAATTTTGAAGTATAGATAGATAAGTTATTTCTTGGAACTAGAATGATATACGTGCTCTCTCCAGCATACTATTGTATTGTTTACGATGGCTCTAAAATTGGAAATATCAACTTTTTATGAACCCAGGTAGAATAAGGCGTTTACGTCTGCATAATGTACCTGAAGCGAGTACAAAGAACACTTTCCTTCTATACTTCTAGAAGTGCTAAAAGTTTCAAGAGCGGTGCATATCAAAACCCATTCGCTCGTTTTACTATGTTTTTGAAAAAGCGTTGGATGATCGGAAAACATTTTTAAAGAGGGAAGAGTATAGAAGCGTTTGAATGCATTAAATTTGCTTAAAGGGTTTTTTTTTTAATGAGTTGTTCGATTATATTCTCGTCTGTAGCTTTACCGAACGCTAAGTGAATTTGCCACCAAATATTGTACCTAAAAGGCGAAATTGATAGGTAGCGTTTTTTGCGCGATGGAATACAGAATATCGTACAGTTTAATGAAGCATCAACCCTCTGTTAAAATAGACATTAGCTCGAATTTTATACTTTGTATAATATTTTCCGTTGCTATATTCTCTTTCAGTTTTGCATGTTTATTTTAAAAATCCTGAATATAAAATAATCTGAATTATGAATTTTTGCCAAGCAAAAATTTTCTATGCAAATCTGCTTATAGAGATTTTCTATTCTTGATAATAAAGGTTTAGTAATTTGAAATATTCTGAAATATCTCTTTTGAATTTTAGTTTAGATGTGGAGGACCAATGTTTCTTTTTCATGAATTTTCAGTTTTATGAAAAAGGTATAGGTTCGTGGAAGGGGTTTTGAAATCCTGACGTCATCGAGCCAATATCATGACTAAAAGTAGGTCGCCTGACTTAGAAAGGGAGAAAAAAGAAATGAAGTATCTAAAAAAGCAAAGCCCATAGAGAGGGTCTGTGTGAAAATATTTTCATCTGAATTAGTAGAGGGATATGGAGGAGGAGAGGAATGTTCATTTCAGAAAAATGGTCGACTTTAAGTAGACATGAAAGTGAATTTTTAAATAGATCACTCGTGTAGATTTTGTAAGTTGATTCAATGCTATTAACATAATTATAATTGTGACAAAGTCGAAATTATATCTCCATATCTTTCTTATTTGTTCATACAAAATAGTAGATATAAAATATTTACCTTAAGGGTGTCTTTTTCTTCCAATGCTATGCTTCCTCCATGAGGATCAGCTTCAGATGTACTAACATCGCTGGCAAAGTCACAAGTAACAATTGGAATTTGAACCGGCTGATTTTCAATAGTCGCCACGTTCTCCATGGCTGACCCCGGCATTTTCCTAGTGCCTGTATTTGGTGTGCTTTGAGTGAAGCTCGTCTGGCGGATATCCGGTGACTCCGGTGGTACCGTAGGTCGTGGACGCGGCTGCTTCCGGATTCCACGTCTCGCACGAGCTTTTGCCGCGAAGTAAATGCGTATATAGACAAAGACCATAATGCATGAGGGGATGTAGAAACTACCCAGTGCTGAGTACAGCACATATCCTATATCTTCGGACAACTGAAACAAGCAAAATGGGATTTCGGATTAATGTTAATGAATCTCTAATCTAATGCACAATAGATAGTGGACATTACACATTAGACATTACATTACACAAGATAATAATGACAATAAGCGAAATAAAAAAAAAAGCAAGGAAAGTTGTACAGTAAAGGTGCAAGTAAAGGTAAACCGATCATGTTACAAAAGCTAGGTTTATGTTCCTATGTTCATCAGAATAATGACTCATTTTTTGTTGAATCAGTCATGAAAGTCTCGGTGAGAACGTAAAGGATATCATTTTTCTTATTCATGTTGCAAGTACATATTAATTATAATTAGAGAGAAAAGCTGTTGTACGTTCTGGTTCTTTTACGTGTGAGGAACAAGATTTTTCATTCTTCATTGAAACTTCAAAGAGAGGTTGAAATATTATGTAAAATAATATGAGACTAGATAGAGAAATCTTGCAAATAGGAAGGTAGAGCATACATATTCATAAGTTCTTCTCGTCACTCTTCTTCTTCCTCGCCTTTATTCCAAAGGGGTTTATGTGTAAATGTAATAAGCACGTAAATTGTCTTGATTTTATTTCTACACTCAATATAAGAACACTCCAGCACTATGTACGTTAATTTTCCCAGCATCAACATACTAATTTAATGAGGCATCATCTCTGAGATTCAGAATTATCTTCTATCCTATCTTTTTCATCCTCCGTTTATACTTTCATCTTTTACACTGTTTTCCTTTCTGTACGAGTTCACCATCGTTCATTTAACCACAATTTTTTTTTACTTGAGGGATTTACGAAAAAGGAGGAAAATTTATCTTTGGAAGAATTTGAGGTGTGTATGTGGATAAATGGAATAACGTCCAATCTTGCTGGAGCGAATGAAAATTCATGAAACTATGAATAATAATGTTACGTGCTAGGGCAAAAGTACCTAAAGGCTAGCATGTCTGGTGAACTGCTATTCTCGGGGAAGACTCTAGCTGGAAAGAAATGCATTAAATGGTTATAGCAACCTGTTGTAGTGCAAGAGCCAATGAAATTATTGCTGTTTAAAATTAAGATTGTTTATGGCACTGAGAAATTGAAATTCATGGTCCATTTGGAGACCTTCGGCTTTAATACTGAATGAGTCTTATTAACTTGAAGCTCAAGCCGTTCGTGCTCTAAAGATAGTTCCAACTTCATTGACGTCTTTCATTTAATAATATATACAAATTTACCTTATTCCAAACAACAAAAATTTCCCCGTTGTAAAAGGGTAAAAAATGTTTTAGTTTTGATCTCAAAAGTAACAAATATTGTACTTAATATTATTATCATTTCAAATTGAAGCAATAAGTTTTTCTATTTAAACTGATGGGTAACTACATCAATTGATTTTACCAACTTTAAGTTCGACGAAGGCTTCAATTGAAAATGAGATTTGGAGAACAGTTGTGAAGTCGATAATTGGTAAAGCATTAACTATTTAAGAGTCTAGTAAATCTAGTAAGGAGTTCTGTGTCAGGTAAAATTATGGTTCAAGTTTTAGAGACTTATCATTAGTTCCCAAGAGAGTTTCGATCGTCATGCTTCATTATCGCTTCTGCCAAGAAAAGGTATGCTCGTAAAATTTCTCGACTTACGGAACACCTATTTCAATATCAGCTAGTTAGTATCTTATTATAATTATGTACTTTGTGTCTGATAGAATACGATAATAAGTGTTCTTATAGAATATTGATCCTGTTATTTAATTTACGATACCATATTTTTTCACTTTAACTAAATAGTTATAAGAAGAGCTAAGATAGAAACTTTAGAATCACAACGCAATTTCAATTGTAATGGAATTTTCCGTCCCGCTAATTCTATTCTTTCGAAAAGTTAGATAAATGGACACTTTGTTTTTAGAACTAATTGTTGAGATGGATTTAAATATAATTTTAATTAGATTTTACGCATTGCTTGTGGCAGAATTAATTCTGCAACGACCTGTTAGTTTCCTTCATTATCAGATGGATGTATGGTTAATTAACATTCATTTGCGTATATAGAAGTATCGCATTATTAAAATATTGGTTTACCGATTCAACCGCTACATTACAGAGCTCTAATTGAAAATCAGCAAAAGCTATTGGCAGGAAACCATCATTGAAATTTATCTTAAAGTATCACCATACTGAAGTTAACAGTGTTTATGATAAATGAAAATAACACAAATTAAAAACTGCGAGACTTGAAAAAATTTACTTTCTTACTTTCATTTTACATTTACTGAGAAGTTTTTTAATATTTCATAAATTTCTTAAATTTTTTCTATTTCTCCTATTTCTCCTACTTTGTCCAAGGCCCGACTTAATATAATTTTCTGTTTAATAAAGGAAAATTTTTCGTTGGACTCTTGTATAAAAGAGAGCCTGAAAAATCTAGGAAGTCACATTTTTCCCAGACATTTCAAGAAACTTGTAAGCATGACTCCGAGACGACTTATGGCCTTTATGGAAACTTTTTCCTCGAGTCTGAGTATTAGAGAAAGTCAGAACATGTTTTACGTTATGGTTTGAATTTTTCAACCGCGCCATAACCCAATGCAGTAATAAAAAGCTGATGGTCACTAAAAATGTCCACGTATGTAACGGTGGGGAAAGTCGCTTTTATGAGCTCAACTTTTTACGGATCTTCATACTCGTCCACTGTTTGTATATTCGTGAAAATATTTTAAAGCATATACAGAAGATATTCAGCAGCTCTGTTTTAAATTACTATTTGTCGAATAAAATGTTGCAGGCGCGGATAGTTTAAAAGCTAAATGTAAGAGTAAGCAAATTCCGAGGAATATAAAGTCTGTTGGGTAAAGTAAAAATTGTATTGCTCCAAACCAAAATTTTCTGACGCTTCTTCGACAATGCAAATTAGGTATTTTGTAAAATTTTAAATTTGAAGATGAAAAAGCTTCACCATCAGAATTATAGGGAATAAAATCTGAGTCCTCTAGAATATTGAGGTTAAATGTTCTTTTAGGGAATCCAGTAAAAAAAGAAATAAAAGTTTATGCTTGGTTTTATTTTTCTTTAAAAGGTATACACGACCGACCCAAAATAAAAGTGTAACTTTTTATAACTAAATATTAAGTTTATGTAGAAATAGGTGAATGAAATGCTGATTTATTACTTGAGAACATATTTCATATTCATGATTTTTTCTTTTGCTGTTAAAATTGCAAGTTTAAAAATTCAGTAGACATTAATGAAAACTTTTACTTCAATGGAAAAAAGAAACTAAAATAACGCAGAGAATAGTAATGCGATATTTGGATTATTTTCTGGCTTTTGTCACAAATTAAATTTGAAAAAATGACATGAATTATTTTTATTGGTGAAAGAAAGTCAGATTCATCCCCTATCGGAATATATTAAATTCGATAAATCTGTAGCATCACTCGACGATGGAAGACAATTATGGCTATTTATGAACACTCCAGGGTGATATTAGATAGAATTCTGAAGTCAAAAAACTGGGTTTTACCGTTGGTCACAGCTTCAAATAATTGTTCGCTGGCTTGCAAGAAGGGACAAAAGTTTCCGGATCCGAAAGAATGAACAAGAAAAGACCCTCTTCTCCGGAAGGTCCAAGGACATGGAAGATTGACCCTTTTGGTTGTTTTTTTCAACCCTGACCTTCTTTGTGCTTTTTCTTTCTTTTCCCCATACTTTTCACCCGGAAGTGAGGAAATCTCGACGATATTTTGTTTCACTCTTCTGTCAGGGAGTAGGATAGGATGACTGCATAACAGAACTCGGCCCGGTACGAGACTGAATGCCATTAATCATCCAAGAGTGGAAACCTACGAAGTAGAGGGTGCATTGAAATCGATTGCCACCCACGTGAGACAGCGATTCGATGCACTTTATCTTCTTTTTTACATCCACTTGGATTTATCGCCACTACTACTAGCGTTATTGTTAAAAATTAGGTTCCCTGCAATAAAAGTATCTATCTGGCTCAACAGCGCCTTCGCCATTTATCATCCGACAATGGAGACCGATGAATGTATCGGAATATATCATTACCCATGTAATACGAGATTCTAATACATTCCATCTTCTTTTCGCCCTAACTGCTCTGACCTTTCACTCAAACGGAAGTGACTCCACATTGATCGAAAATTACCTCGAAGATAGACGTACCGTCAATTAACTGGAAACAACATTGAACAAGATTAACTACTCTGCTCTGAAAAGTTAGAATGAAAGAGCTTATGAAAATTTACGAGTATGCAGTTTTTCGAATACCTTGAAGCCAGAGATGCGTAAAATTATAATTGCATCTGTTTGAAATACCATTGCAAATTAATTAAATTGAAAGCTAAAATAAAGAGATTGCCGGGTAGAACCTGGTAACAAAATTTTGATATTATTTTACTTTGGTACATGCCCTTAAGAGAAGTATACGGAAACTAATGGATAACAAGTGGACAAAAGCGAATGATTTTTATTCATCGAACAATATTTGATTGGGTTGAAGTCATAATATTAACAGAGATTTATTTTTGAATTAATACAATCGACTTGTTGTCTAGGGGCTCATGTCATGCATTCGTAGTTGACCACGTGGTCATGATTCGCGGACCTTCTCCAATTAAGTTCAACGGTCCCGAAAAAGCGGAGGTTTGAATACGCGACCGGGGAGTATGCTGTGACCCAATTAAATTTCGCGCCATGCGTCTCTTTTCCTCAGTCCTTGTATCACGCTTTTCCCTTTCGCTTGAGGGTACTGATTGTAAAACTCTCCACATTTTCTACCAGCCACGCGAACACCTTATACTGTTTTACATTTTATTCCTTTAATTTTAAAAAATGAATAACTTCTGATATTAGAAAGTCTGTATCATTAACATCAATGTGCTGTCTTCATCTGAATAGCGCAAAAGCTATAAGTATATTACTGATTCAATTAGCGACGTATATACGCTGACGAGTCAGCGGCATTTTGCTGATAGAGGATGTGACATTCCCTGATTCATCAGTGTATGTATTTGAATATTCCTAATTAATTAATTCTCGTTTATAATATTTTTTTTGTAATTCTATAAATTAATTCTGGGTGTTAATTTAACCGAGGAGCCCGGAAAGGCGTGATTTTTATTCAGAAAGCGGAATATAATTCCCTATTTTAACAAAACAATTACAGTTTTAATTACTTATACTTAT
>JAUEJJ010000013.1:6861942-6874486 GCA_032164275.1 Synergus coniferae | reverse complement strand
TGAAACATAAAAGATACGTTTCTTGAATGTTAAATCTCACTCAAAAAATGTTGAATGTTAAATGTGATAGAAAAAAGAGTTTAGAATTGTAAAAGCTTTCTCGAAACTATTTAAAACTGTAATGGCTTCACTTTAAAACCTTTTATAATGCAGGTTCAAAGGATTCAATTACTATAGCAATCCAACTATAGTTGGAAATATGTTTTTTTTGTTTTGTTTTTGAAGCTGAGCTTTTATTCGTAGGGATTGGCAACCGCATAAAAAGTAAATAAACCTGTTTCACTTTTCTGCGATTGTTTTAGGCGATTAAACTGCATGGTGATTGCTCATAGAGCCAACGAATAAAATCTCTTCGATATCAATAGTTTCCAAAAACTCACGATAAAAAAATTCAAATAAAATAGTTAATTGTAATGGAACTTTCTGGAAATTTAATTAAATTACTATTATTATTACTATTGGTAAAAATTAATATAGGTAAAAAAAATGTTTTCTTATCTCGAGTTTCGGATTCCTGTCCAAAATTATTACTTCCGTGTGTACGCTGAGAAAAAAAAATCAGTGTTCGGATCCAAGACATACAAATAGAAGAAATAGCTTTTTTCATGCAAAGAAACCTAATTGCTTTGAAAGTAAACACATTTTTCAGTCAAAAAGTATAGGTAGACTTAAGTAAAAAAATTTTTATGTAAACACGACCGGCTCATTTCATAAATTTTGGTTTACTCTAAATTGGTGGCAATATTTCTTTGCCTAATCAAAATATTTGCCCAAATATCTGGTCGACGTATTTGAGAAATTATTTATCCTATTTTAATCACCAAAACGTTCCTTTGAAAATATTTTGCTCACTTATTTCTTCTTCACCAATCTTTTAATTGATTAACCGCGTGAATCTAATTTATCTTAATGTAATTTTTTCAATTTGCACTTAAATAGCCAATTATTAGAAAAGTCATAAATAGATTTGTAGTCTAAAAAATATTACACTATCCCTGTATCAAAATTACCTAAAATTTGAATTGTATACCTCTCATCCTTACAGGCATGTTTTCCCGCTCTCTAAATTCGAATCAGTGGAAATTCACCGAGATTGTAAGAAGGGTGGTAAGGTAACTGCAGAAGAAATCAAAAATAAGACATTAGAAAAAATAAAAGTGGTTATCCGCAACCAATCGGTGAAAACTGAAAGAGTAAATGCACGCTTGAATAAAGAGCTTCCAAGCTATCGGAGTTTGCACTAGGCTCGCTGATCCAAGTCGACCATAAACATCGACTATAAAGAATGAGAGAAACGTGAGAAAAGGGAAAGAAGGGGCTGCACTTTATCACAGACGCCTGACGTGTTTCGTATTCGGAAGGTTCAGGGGGAGGTTGTGGGCGAAGGTGCACGCTAGGCTTTCGTGTGTACATGCCAATCCGGATACATTGGGTGGACATCGTGGACATTTTACACGTTAAACGTGTTTTACGCGTTTGCACGCCCGATACCGATGATCGATGAGGAAGCTCAACCCAGAGCAACGACCAACGATTCTCATATACAACATATATTGCATATACCATGCAGCCGGTCATTTTCTTCTCTATTTATATTTGACGGGGCGTTCATCCCCTATAAATATTTCAGATGATAACGTCGGAAGGCTTGTAGAAATGGGGAACAACGGATTTCTGATGCAAAAGTGAGGAGGAGGCTCAAAGACCTACCTACCCTCGTTGCAAAGGAAAACTCCTGAAAGTACTTACAACATAGAACGTGTAACAAAGATGTGGAGTCACGCCAACCTGTAGGTTGGTTTAGCAACTATGTAGTATTGTACAGTCATGCGAGCCATCAAGAACCTCCAATTTACCAGCAAAACCTTCAAAAAATAGGAAGTGGATGATAAAGCATTTTCTGGGAGGTTTAGGCAAATTGTGGTGCATTTAACAATGTGAGGAATTTATAGCATTTTAATTTAAAGCCCATTATTCAAGTTGGGTTGGGCTACAAGATGGTTAAATAAGACTTATCAAAACGTGTTTCTATTTTTAGGCGCTTAAAAATTAATAATATGCAAATACAAACGAGATTTTGCTATATTATTTCTCTCTTTTATGTATTTTAGGGACGGGTTAATTTATTATTCCAGGCGAAATTGTGTTTTATGGATTAGGTACCTTCATTTCATAAACGATGTTAGTTAGTTAGTTAATTAGTAATTAGATTTGGTAAGGCTTGTGCCTACTTTGCACATCACGATGTGATGAATATGAATGTCTTGAATGGTAAAATCCATCCTTTATGAGAGATGTATAATTAATAATAGAATTTCTTAGTTTTCTTATCTCGAAATAATTTATAACGTACTTAAAATTAATGCTCTTTTGCATACTTTGCAAGATGGTTTAATTTAAAATACATTAGCGTTTAATACATGGTTCCTCATTTATGAAATATCTCGTAAAATCTCTGCATTAATCTTAAACTAAAAAATCTTAAGAACCTTTTTACATATTCCCAGCATATATGGTTTATAGATTAAAATTGTTTTCAACTTTAGAATTTCTATAATAATTTCCGTAACGTTACTAGGTATTTTTTTTTGGTTCTGTAGCTCTGCCGTCTATATATCTACTTTACAACAGAGTAATGTTGAAGTTCGTAACGATTTTATTTCAAAAGCCGCATCATGTGCACTTGAGGTACAAAAAAGTCGACCAAATTAATTTTTTTTTATGGTAATGGCGACTTTGAGCTTTCTCGTGTTTTTTTTTATCATTTGAAGGTGAAAATTATAAAATATTTTTCTTTGAACTTTTCGCTTCCTTGGCATCTTCCCTGAGAAACAGGAAATGCAAAAATAACAGAAGATGGCGAACAAGATGGTTAATATGTTCGCCTCGTACACTCTCACGTCAGCGACACTTCGATTTACAATAAGTCGGTTCAGTTTACTAGTTTCAGTGGGAGCTTCGTGACTTTCCAACTTTTCTGAGAGTAAGTAATCAAATTTCCCTGGGCTCCGGTGACATGACCTAGAACAAGAGAAATAATAGAGGAATGATAACTGGGCCTCAACTATTTCCATCTTGCGAATACGAGCATTCCACAATATCCACTTTTGAAACTTTTCAAGTGAAGAATTTCCTAGATTTAACAATGCATACTAGTCACCAAACGTTAGGAATTGGGAGAAGATATTCTTCTCAAAATTCCATTTGAAAGAGTTCGAAAACTGTCGTGAAATCCAGGTCAAGCTTTTGTATTTACTTTAAAAATCGTATAAATAAATATATAAATAAAAGCTTCCACTCTTTTCTTTATACACATACATATTGAGTTCACCCAATAATTTGCTAAAATATTTTGATAGAGATACACGTTTGAAAGATTTTTGAAAAATGTTTATACCTTTTTGTCTACGATTGCTAAAATAAAAAAAAAATTCTCCAAGAGGAATTCAAAGGGTATGGATGTTGAAATGAAATATGGATCGAATGGGATTCCCAACGACTGAGAGGAAATGCCTGAAGACTGAGAGCTCGATGAGGGAATATTAAAGCTGGAACCATTTGAGTATTATACGCAAGAAAATGTTTCCGATTTGCACGGGATTTGAAACGTCGTCTCTTTCGTCGTAATGACTGCCTTATACTGGCTAACGTTTCGTATTACTTTATTCTAACAGAGGGAAATATTCTAGTGTCACGCAAACGTGGGAATCCTAAAAAGAAAACAAACATAGTGTAATATTTACTCCCCGTATCAGTAAACACAGGCACATGAGTGTTTTGGCTTCCTATACGCAATCATAACAATAGCACGAGTAGGATCAACAATTTTGCAAGTTTTGCAGTTTTTTTTTTGTTATTGTGGTATGTAAATGTAAATATAAAATTAATTTTTTAAACTTTAATTACTTATATTTGCTGAAATTTAGAGTAAAATTATTTAAGTTGGACTTAAAAATTGTATGTAAACTTTTTGTTAAAAACGATTAAGAAGTTTTTCAATGCAAATATATTAATCAAATTTTAGCAAATTAGCTAAACAAAGCTCACATTAGTTGACTCTAATTCTTGATTGGTAGTTTCTCAAGTTGTCAATAATGACACGGTACGTTTTTAATAATTGGATTTCAGTATCGGATAATGTTAATAAATGAAGAATGAATTCTTATCTCCCAAGAATATATGAAGCATCTGATAAATTGAGTGAAAGAATTTCAGAGTAAAAAGTCTCTTTACAGCTAGCTGAAGTAAAATGTATAAAGTGGCTCGTTGGAGTAAGTTGAACAGAATCGGTTGAATTTAGTAGTGCTTTACCCTCAGTGCGATTTCTATTCGTGTCGGTGCGTTGTCTGAAAAGGTCACTGTCCTCCTCCCTTGAGCCTTCCTCCCTTCTACATTCTTGTCTTCTGGTTTTTTTTTCTTGATTGTTTGAGAAAGAAAAATACCTCACGCTATTTTATCGCGGGGGTTGCAGGGAAGGTTGGAGAGCTTATGACGTAGTTGAAGAGTGGAGATGTATTGGTGGTTGAAATGAGTGAGAGAGAGAGAGAGGGGAGCTGGCACGAGGGTTTACGGGGATAACTGGAATGGATAAGTCGTGGTCTCGCGCGAATCTACCCTTATCCAACCTCCGACCTTCTCAGAGGATTGGGTTTACGTATATGTAGCTTGACTGCAGATTCTATTTTTGGTCTTCGAGTCGGTGGTACGATTATGTAGCTTCCGGCTTCTCATGAACGACGTCACATTAACGTGACGAATTGCTTCGATTTATCGGAAGCTGCGTCACATAGAACGATGAATCAAAATCCTGAGTTTCCTTGTTAGACACATCCATAAGGTTCGGCGAAAGAGGGATGAATGTGTTTAAAGAAAACCGAATCGAGGACATCCGTTACATAAGTAATGAGGTAAAATCAAACGAGAAGAGTTCTTTTCCTTAAAATATAGCAAAGAGGTGATGGTGACCGATTTCTTCGGGTAATCGAGGTCCACCTTGTGTGTTTTGAAACAGATAGATGGAATGCATAGGAAGTGAAGCGGAAGATTATTTGGTCTCCAATCTCTGAGAAATTGAGTATTGAGATTCTGATATTCTCATGTATTCTCGTATATACCATATGTTATAGGGAATCTCTAATCCGACTTGTGCAATATAGACACAGCTGTGAATTTCGGACCCTTGCTCGAAAATAAAACCATATATTCTAAAATGTTGAGCACTGATTCCAATTTCCCTAGAACAGAGCATTTCGATTTCGATTCTCATCGGAATTTCAGTCGTTATGGGAGGCAAATGATAATGAGGATTATATGATTCGTTTAATTTGCAACTGGAAAATTTGAATAATTTAGTGATGATGTTAAATTTATATGATTTGGAAATTAATGCACTGATTAAAATGTGTGTACCTAATAAGTTAATTCCGACAATTAAGCATATTTTAATTAATCTTTAGTATTAATTGACTGTAATGCACGAACCCTTTTAGCTCGTCTCTGTAAATATCATTTCAATAATATAGAGCCTTTGATGATTTATCTAATAATTGAATAAGCCACTAATGGGCAAACAAATTGGATTGATGTATTGCACACATTCATCAGAATATTTGTTAATCCTATTATTTTCATACATATATTCACTCAATTTTGTGACTTGCATTAGTCATAGGCATACACAAACTCCATTTGTCGCTTAATCATCAGCGTCAGTTTATGTCATCACGAGCAAATAATTTCTTCAACTCTAATGCAAGCGCAAAGCGAGAAATGTTTTTTCCCCGTCGTATCGTGTTTTAAAAAATGTATCCCAACTTTTAAAACATTTTTCATGGATTCTCATCTGTCATCAGTAGTCACAACGTGCAGATAAATCATTCTGAATCTGACACAAAGAGCCAAGTTCATTTCCGCTGTCCTGAGATCTAATGTCGCACAATGCTCGTCAAATTTCATTTTCAAATTAATTGTTTACATATGTGAATAAAAGTATAGTTTATGGAACATGTTGGAAGAATTTTGAATAAAAATATCGGTGAGCCAACTAAATATGGCAGAAAGAAAAGAGTGAAAATTAAATTAAAACCAGAAAATATAGAACTCAAATAAGCCTACCCTAGTTCTCTTGTGCATATTGCCTAATACAGATATACGTTTTGCTTTCTGGAAGGCGCTCCTTTAAAATACCAAGCACGAAATACTTCTGCATATTTTTCACCTTCGATTCTACCAAGGATTTTCCAGCTGAATACCAACAAAAGAACGCCAAATTACCTCTTCGCCAGATTTGCCTTCGATGCTGCATTCAAAAGAACACCAGCAAAGCTTTTGTACCAATCACTTTGATTTATTGCTCTCGGGATCCAAAGCTGGACGAAACTTGCTGAATTTCACTGAAATCCGGAGATCGTGCAAGGGAATTTTCAAAGTGGATGTCGAGAATTTTCGACAACAAGGAGTGCAGTAGCGTTCTCTTTAATGGAATCTAGAACTGGATAACGATTCATTAAAATTAAAAAGGGCACGTGGTAATTACCATAAGAGTAATTTCAACTCCTTAAACTTCACATGCGCAAAAATAAATATTTTTCGCTAAAACTAGGCTATTTATTTCCATTTTACGCAGATGTAGGTAAATGGTCTAGTTTTAGGAAGAAATATTTATAATGTAAAATTGGCGAAATTAAATTGCTTTTTTGGTAAAGAATCATATATTACAAGCTGTCGATTTTTTTATGCCTATGTAAGCTACTTTGAGCAAAGCAACTTACGGAATTTTCAATATATATTACCATTTGCATGCCAAAGCAAGAGAGAAAACATTTTCTCTTCTTTCTCCTCTACAAAAACTTTGTTTCCTTAAGAGGTAGATAGATACACACTTTTACAGATTGAAATGTCATAAAATCAAAGTATACATTTTTCCTTCAACAAATATTAAAAAAGTTTTGACATGTTTACTTTGTTGAGAAAGAAAATTTGCATAAAAGAAATAATTAAATTGAAATATTGGAAAAAAAGTTCAAGAAATATGAATACAATGATGTTAATATTGTGTTTAACTTATATGAAAATTATATGGCCGACAAAATTCTTTTTCTACTGAAATGAAATGAATATATTTTAAACATGATTTGCCTGACATAACGCAACTTTCTCTACTTAAAGTGAAATCTCTTTCCAATATAACGTGGCTAAACTAAACACTACATTTTCTACTGAAGGCAACCACCTTTATTGTGAATCTAACATGGCGTACCAAACACTATGTTTTCTACTGGTTAGCTAAACGCTGCATTTTCTACTGGCTGAATAAACGCTACTTTTTCTACTGACTGTAAGTTCTTTTACTGGGCGGCGTATGAAGTGGCTAAGTGCTATTTTTTCTACTTAAGGTGAATTCTTTTATTGTAAATATGAGCTGGCTTTCTAAACTCTACCTTCTCTACTAAATAATATTTTCCCCGTATTTTTACATAAACATCCAGTTAAATGTTGAGTATATATCAATGTTTTTGGAAAGAGCGCATTGCAGTTGTATATAGAAACTGGAATTTAATCATTTAAACTTAGAGAAATGAGAATTCTTAGAATTTAGGAAGGGACGTTAGTTTAGCAGTAGGAATTTAAAGTAAATTTCTCTGAGTTAAAGCAGAGGAAAGTTGCCCTGGGACAAAGATTGTGGAGCAAACGAGTTTTTCTTCTTTCTTCCAACCATCTAGAACCACCTACAGCATGGCTATTCGTCGGAGAACGTCCGTTCGTCTTTGTCTCGTTTCTGTGAAACTCTATTATCGTCGGCTCTATCTAGGCAGAGCTTCTAGCAGTCTGGCTATAAATTCTCAGGAAAGTCGAGTCAAGACGTGGTTCGGTCATTTCGGATTGAACGGGATTCCGATTTTTTTGGTTTTCAGCAGCGACTGTCGATGTAGATTGAAAGCTACTGAATCGTTCTTCGATCAATAATGACTACGTATCGCCCACGATAGCCAATATTACAAGTCAAATTCACCATAAAGGCGTCGAGGAAATGTGCAAATTGTGTTTGATTTGAGAGATGAAGTGAGTCAAGAAAACGTGAGTGGCAGAAGACCGCAACACTAGAGGAAAAGGGAGCGTGAGAAGTTCGTGATTCTAAAGACGAATCGTCGCCCATTCCCGACGGGCGAACGAATTATTTCCAAGTGTTCCGATAAATCGGTGATCCGTTATATCTACCTGTTCGTTGGTTTCTAGACAGTTTTCTCGGAGAAGGTACTTTCTTATCGCCGATCTGCAAGAAATCTCGAAGGTGATTTCTGTTGTAAGAAATTACTTTCTTATAGATCTGGTCGGCTATCAACTATTCCATTGAACTCGCTCGTGCAATGAATGCGAATCATTTGATTCAAGTCTTTGATATTGAACGTCGCATGAATTTAAAAGGATCAAAATCAGCAATCAAACCTCCGATTGACCTTTGATTGAGTGTTCGTCCAATGGTATTTTAATTCTTAAGGAAGTTCCAATGGTTTTCTTAAGGTTTTCAAGTTTTCTTAAAGGTAGAAAGGAAAATGAGCTGTATTTTGAACCGTCAATTAGTTTTAATTTTTGTTTTCTCTCTACTTATCAAAGAGAAAATTCAGTATGTTTGAAAGTATCAAACATTAGATTCATCATTGAATAAAAGTGAATCCAGACGTTTCGAATAAAAATAAATTTAATTTCCACCCTTCGATAGTATAGATCACCCCCTACAGAAACTTCGATCAGATGCGACTCAAGGGCTAGAGGGTTGTGACATGGAAGCTCGCTTGATTGGAATTCGATCGTCTGATCAAGCGGCTATGTTCAATTGGAATGCTTGGCTTGAGCTTCTGATAATGCGTATATATTCGTGCGTACCACCTCACGAAACCGATCGAACTTGCCACTGGATTGTCTAATCTTATGTAGGCAACCGACCAGGCAATTAAGGGTAATTGCATTTGATTACATTCATAAGTTAGGGCAATCAAACCCAGCAAACAATCGATTACGACAATCGCAAGGTCAGATTACTTAGCAATGATTTAAGCCTCTATTTATAGGTTTTAATGTATCGCTTAAGGATTGTTAATTTCTCTACATTCACAATTTCAGACAGGGAAAATTTCCTATGCAGTATCTATAATATAACGTACATATTTTAAAATATAAAAATCTATATTTAATAAAAAATATGTATTAAGATTATTATTAACCTTATCGAAAAACACGCTGGTCTCCTTTATTTATTCAATAATCATTACACTGAGAAAAATGGATCATACCGTTTATAATCTTGGAAGGTATTATATTATTATATCTATATCTAGATAATAAACCGTATAATCTGGATGTTAAACCGTATTATCTAGATTTAAAATTTTATAATCCAGAATTTTAAAACTGAACATCCAGATTATACGGTTTAATATCTAGATCGCTGTCCCATAGTTAACCTTCCAAGATTATAAACGGTATGATCCATTTTTCTCCGTATAGAGAATGAAAATTGATCTGAAGCAAGCTGTTTATTTGAGATGTACAGAGCACATTGATTTTTAAATCCTTGTGATTTCAATACCAAAGGTGGAGCATAAAATATGAACTTCAAACGAATGGTACACGTAGTGTATAAATGAGAGTTTCCCTAGTTTTTGTGAACTGAAATCCCTCAACCAAAGATGTCAAAGACTTTTGAAGAGGTCTTCAAAATAAAAGAGTGTGACTATCATTCGAATCTCTTTGGTAAACGCTGAGCGATTTCATTCGTTTTAAAAACAAGGGAGGTATAATTTATAAAGTGAAATCATAACTAAATAGCGATTTTTATATATATGTAGGTATTAAAAGTAATAAAAATCTAAATTTGAAGTCATTTTCTTCTTATGGTTTCTCTTTTTATTTTTAAATTTACAGTTATCACTTGAAGTTTACAATCTGTTGTAAGAGATTAAACACAAATATTAAATCTGTGCTTTTTGTAGTAGAAAATAACGAATTATTAAATGGGTTTCCAAAACCTTTCAGCCTTCACACGCATATCCACTAGTGTGACTCGAAGGCTAACAACATTTCTCAGTGTGTGCCATAAGCACTGACAGAAAGATTAATCGTGGGTATAGGAACCCTTATTCGTAGGTATAAGCGCCCTTATTCACTCCTTCAATCTTTTTTTATATGACCTGTTATAAAAAAATATACAAAAAGCTTACTTTCCATTAAGGAAGTTGAGTGGCCAAAAATAAAAAGCGTGCTAAATTACAAATCTTACATGTAACTTTTATTGCTTTAACATAATTGATTAAACGATAATTCAACTATTTTTTAATAGATATCACTACAATATTTTATTGTACCACTGGAAATTATCCGAAAATTATCCTCTTTAAAAAAAATTGTTTAAAAAAATGTCTCGAAAATTTCACGATACATAATATGTATAAGTAAACTCCCTCAAAAGACTCGAAAAATGGAAAATAATTCAGCCCTTATAAAGAAAACAGGAAAAAACCTCGATTTCCGTAAATTCGAGATCATCAATTAGAGATGTCCAATTTAATTGATTTGATTAAGTATACAAACGAAACAGTTTTCAACTTCCAAGAAATAGTTTCTGCCACATTCATCAAAGTTAATTCAAACAACGATTAAAGGAAATGCTTTTTGTTGCTGGACTTAGCTTGAGCCCTTGGGATTTTTATTTGCCGAAAAGGAGGGTCAAGCCTGCAAAGGTACAAGGGTAGTGCTAGTCTAGTCGATGTGGATCGCGCCTAAATTCGTCAAAGTCAAGTGAAGAAGAACCAAACAAGTGTTAATCAAACTATCTTGTTTTCCACTATTCCCAATATTCCCACTATTTGCTAGTGGGTCCCACGTGCAATGGAGTAAATTTAATGATCCTTTGAAGGTGGATAAGTGTACCAGACTGAGAATTGCTCCGTGTTAAATTCACTGCTGTCTCAAGTAGTGGCAGGTGGAGCTAACAAGATTTTCTTACTTTTCTTACTTTTCTTACTTTTCTTACTTTTCTTGTCGGATAAATAAAAACAGCAACATCCTCTAATGGTTATTCTCTAAATAAAATATTGTAAGAAAATTTTGCTTTGATTTAAAAGAAAGGATTTTTAACAGTGAATAAATATAAAAATTTATCTCTCGGAATTGAATAATATTGTTATTAATATTGAGTAATGGTTTCCATTCAAAGTAAATGAATTGAAAAAAAATTGCAGTTTTCCTGCCTGTTATCAAGAGGTTGCAAAATCGAGGTAGATATTTTACATGAAAGTTAATGCCGGACATTAAAATATCAGTGTCGATGATTTTATACAATATATCGATACACTCTGCTGCAACTGCGGCAACCCCGATTTTACGAATATCGCTTTCATTATCTTTGCTGATTGTTTACCTAGATATTCCACACACGATAGAAATTTGCAAATAAAAGACCCGATGACATTCAATTCTATATTAAAATAGGATTTTGGAAAACACATGCTTGGCGTGATTGAATTTCGTTCTTTGACATAGAATATGAATACGAGGCACCAAGTGTTCGTTTCCGACGTGTATCCCTCGGGACAGAAATTACCATTCTGCATGATAATCCAACGAAAATGTACTCACGAATTCTGGCATAAAAAATTTTTTTTGCTATTTCTTTGCCATAAATAAAACTTCGGTTCCAGTTGTTGTTATAAGAAGATTCTCAATTTGAATTTAAAGTAGACTTTTCAAAGTTTTACCATAATTTTAGTAGACATACGGATAAACTTCCGAAAAGCGCATACCAACGATTAATTAGAAACTCTGTTATTCAGTACACCATCCCATTTTGCATATTTTCGTAGATTATTCTGAATGGGTTACTATTACATACCTTTATATCGTTTGAAATTCATCTGCCTCGGAGGCTTTGTATATAATAGTCAGATTCAGGTAACAAAGACAGGGTTTCTATGCGTTATTTGCAAATTCACAAGCGTTAGCTCAGTCACGATGCCGGAAGCTCTGGACACAAAGGCACTTCCTGTGCACGGATACAAACCACGCCCTCAACGCATGGCTGATTCTATGATCGCTTACACGGATCATAACGATTATAGTATATCATTTCATTTTGTAATTAACATCCTCTATAGTTGCGCTATAGACCATAATATAGTATACGCTCTGGCATCTCTCAGTTTTGCCTTTCGGCTAGTAGCTTTTCATCCACGGTTTATTCCTTGTTTAACAGGAAGTCCGTCGGAACTTGAACCCGCTTGTCAAATTTACCGTGAAGATTATTCATGTACTTTGTGTTAAAAGTTTACTTTTAACCATCCGACGTTGCGATAATAGCTTCTATTTTACAGAAAATTTGGTATCGATCTTTAAAAAGCTCTTGTGGTTACTAAAATATAATTTTAAAAAATTAGCAGAATTTATGTAACCATCTTAAACTGGTAAATATTCCACTTAGAGAGAAAAAACCATTCTGGATTAATTATAAGCAGGTAATTTCTGTACTGGTACTAAAAATTGGATAGAAATA
>JAUEJJ010000013.1:6816543-6840615 GCA_032164275.1 Synergus coniferae | reverse complement strand
AAATATTTCCTAATCAATTTTTCAAATAAACTTTCAATTTCAATTTGCAACAAAATATTCTATTTTTTATTCATCCTTTTGTTAATTTTAAAGTTTCTCTTTTTATTTCTGAAGGATTAAGCGACTTATTAAAATTGAAATAGATTGAAATATTTACGGAAACAAAGAAGTGAGAATATTATGGTTGATCAAAACACGCGGTCATATTGATTATAGAAGAGCAGAAGAGCAGCTTTCCATTTTACGTTATTGCTTTGCAAACAACAGATGAGTTGGCTTTTTACGATTTTTCAATTATTCGATGAAACTCTAGTACTGCCATTTTCAATTTCATGACGATAGTTCTTTAATTCCCCTCACCGAAATTTCTCTGAGTTCGAGCTAATTGGTTTCATGAAAATAACTCTTCAATTGACATAAAATTTGAAACTTTAGAGAGTAATTACATCTCAGAATGATTATAATTTTTGATACTAAAATTAAAGATTTACTGACAGATGTATTTCCGAAGGGAAAGTAATTACCTTTAGGAAATAGAAGTTATTTTTATTTAATGTGTATAATTACATATAAAAGAAATGTATAAAAAGTAAGAACTTTCTTTTCGAGAATTAACCTCTGTGGTTAATTGAGGGAATTTAAAGAAGAGAAAATTTAATGTGACGTGTAAAGTATACAAAAACCTAGAAAAGCTCTCTGTTACAATTTTCAGGGAAATTTAGTCTCTCCAGTGTTTTAAAAGTGGAATAGAAATTCTCTCACATACGTTTTTCAAGTATCCTGTTGTGTGTGCCCTCGAATACGTATAAACACGTTTAACTCTCATTTCTAAAGCTGAACTTACATAAATGTCCTGCTGCTTCTTGACTTAAAACAATTCATATTGAAATATTCTCTGAAAATTCTATATGAACGATGGAAAATCGGGTGCAGTTAACCTGCGTTTCTTTTATTTCATATAAACCAGCTATGCATGCGTTCAATCCTCACATTGAAAAGCAGTTTGTATGGAACGTAAATTCAATAGAACCAGGCACTCTCTCGAGTTCACGTCATATTTTTGCCATGTATTTTCCCTAGCTATCCCCGATCCCTCCAATTTTCTACTTTTATTTTTCTTCATGATCCGTTCTGTGGTTCAACTTCTAGTTTCTCTAGGGCAAACATATAAACCTTCGAGCAAAGTATCACATCCCTCCAGACATGCAGACCGTTGGTATTTGAGGATGAAGCTAGAGGTCAAAAGGGGATTTAATAATTTTTTTTCTCTTTTTTCCCAATACTATATGGTTCCAGAGGGTCACTGTATCGAATCTGAAATACTCTTGAGTGTCATTTCTCGGTGAAAAATATGAGATGAAAAAGAAGGAATGAAAACGAGAAAGGGAGGGAAAGAGAAAGATATATGTATATATAACCTGCCGCAGGAAGATGGGACAGTAGAATGAATCTTTATTAAATTTTTACCCAAGAATTCACAAAGGACCTAAGTCGTGAGAAAAAAATTCATTTCTATTCGCATAAGCTAACTCGGAAAATTAAGAATGCATCACTTTTGGAAATTGTACTAGTAACTTTAAAATTTTAAAATCGAAGGCATTTATAAACATATTTAACATTGTGAAAGCTTACACACAATCATTCATAATATTTTGCTTTTCACTTGCATAGATACAAAGAATGCAGCTTTCAGATGTGAAAACGATTATTACAATCATGCTTCTCCACAACTGTTACGACGACCTAAATTTTAAAAAGTTGCTTCTAGGTTGGTTGACTAAAGTGCTTGCAGAGCTGATGGATTCAGCGCTAGATATTCAAATTGTGAATTCGTGCAAATGGAGGTCCAAACTAACTTTTTACTCCTACATTTTTTCCGAGATCTAAAATTATGAGACATGTGTTATTCATATATCTAAATTAAAATATGTATTCTCGTCAATCACTGGATTCTAAATACCGTTATTTTTTTATGTCATAATTAAAGAGAATAAATAACGTCCCTCAGCATCATAAACTTTTCACCTATTCTTTTCGCACTTTTCTTTATCAGTAAAAGAATGTAATATACGACCTGTGAAATAGTCCTCATGGAATGCCACTCAACATTAACCAAGTTCAGCATTCCAGTGTGTAAAAGGACATATTTACGGATTGCGTTTCGCTTTATCGCAGTGAACTAAAAAAAATCCAATAAAGCAATTATAAAAGAGAGAGGAAGGTAAAGCATTCAGCGAGAGGTGAAATGGATTATCTGAGTAGATAATCTCTTAATGTATTGCCTTTCTAACTCCCTTTTTGTACATGTTCTAGTTTTTTTTATCTTTTATCTTTTATTTGTTTCTCTCCCCCTACATTCTTTCTCATTCCTATCATTTTTTCTTTACTCTCCTTCGTTTTGTCTCTACTGAGCATCCATGTACCCTCATTTACGTTCGCCATATTTCTAGTGCCCTTTATGAATTTCTGAGTTTATACCCTTTAGCCTTTCGTCCGCTCCATGTGCGCTCGACAAAGGCTACCAAGTCGGCTTCCTTGCGTTCTTAACGTCAGCCTTCTGGCTGACCGATACAGAAATTCACTACTGAAAGCTATGGCTACGATGGCGAGGGCTGGAATAATCGAAGCGAAAAATTGTAGGGTCGTCAATTCTTTTCGTACCAGTTATTGTCCAATTTAAGCTCTAAAATTAGAGGGAAATCGATAGAGGCTTTAAAATGCACTCCAATTAGGTGATGTTGATATCGATATTATATTCTATTTATACATATAATGGAGCAATTCCACGCCAGTCGATCTACTCGTAACTGAAAAAATTATTGATCAACATCTCAAACGTTTATACAATTCGACAGTATTTTAAGGGATAGTTTTTAAACTAAAGGATGTAAATTTTAAAATAAAAATTGCAAATTCGAGTCACAAGATAATTTTGCAGAGTAACTAACTATCTTGTGTTATATGAAACGAAACAGTATTACTGTAGTGGAAAGTTAATCCCTAAGAACTTAATCCTTAGTTCGCACTATTGTTAAGCAGTACAATACTAGTGGGACAGGAAGATTATAAAGCGTTCCTCGAATGATATATAGCATAATATGAAATTAAAAATCGTATAAATGTCGAGACCTCCCTCCCATTTCTACTTGTAAATATAAAATGGTTGCTCTGGGTGATTAATACCACATATGCGGCTGGCTACTCCGGAAATCTAGTACAGCTGGTTAATGCCCGTTGCACCATTGTGGACGGAGTGAAATACAGAATTCATAAGAGGATGCACATTTCCTTCTGCTCAGCTGGATTAAAATGTAATATTGAGAGATGTTTCCAAGTAGCTTTCAAACGTGTAGAGAAAGCTTTTCCAAGAATATCGAAAAAAGGAAAGAGAATAAAGTAAGGAATTGTTTCCCAATACATAAAGCATATGTTTTACTGTACGCGAGGGAAGTCGTTCATGTATCGTTCAACCGACATAAACTGAATTAAAAATCCAGAAAGGATCATTGTATATATATTTAACATTGTTCCTTGGAGAAAATGTCAGAATTTTATCTCTTATTTATCATTCTATCAGTTTTAATTTATTATCTACAAATGCTTATAAAAAATTAGCTAGAACATCAACCACTGAAGCATGCGATGTATAAATTAAATTCCAATTATACAACAATTTTTTCAATTATACGTGAAAATTGTGAGAGTTCTTTTACCAAGTTATGAAGAATTTCAAGCACTTTTTCTCTGTATTATTAATTATCACGTTTGCATTTTAATTTCTAGAATCTGCATCATTGCATAATAAACTACGTTAATTAAAGTTAATTTGAAAGAAATTTTATACATAATTAAATTGATACAATTGGCAAATTCTTAAGAATGTGAGATTGTTTATTCTTCAGAGAAGATTGAAGATTATTGAAAGTAATTAGAGATTCCCTGAGGAACAAGTGGTTGAAGTGAGCGAATAGAAGAGAAAAGTTTTAAAATTTTAAAGTTGCACGTTATACCTCGCATGTACGAGGTACTATTCAGTGAAAAAGTTACTGTGTCAGCATTCAAGATATTATTCAGTGTGTTTTAAAAGAATATGTGAAATTGCTGCTGTGAGGAAATGGGTTTTCCAAGAACTATATATGTTCCCAAAAGTGGAAGCGCTTAAAAGTTAAGGTCTTCATATATCTTGCTCTTAGAGACTAAATTCAACGATAAAAAGCTAAAGTCGGAATATCCGCTTTCGCGAGACGTGTCTCATCGTCATCTACCTCAAATGCGTGTAAAGACTCGTCGTAAAATCGATAATACGTCCTGCATGTAGTAAGAGAATTTTTACTATCAATTAGTTAAAAGCTACTCATTTATTTAGTATACTAAATGAATTAGTAAACGAATCGGCTAATAACTTCTTACTAAGTGAAAAATCGTAAAATAATTACTTGAAACAATCGTGGCATTAGTATTGTATTGGTTTTAGTAGTGGTATCACAACTCTCGTCACTTTTCGTTTTCCACCATTTGCCCTCGCGCGCTTTGCTCTCTCTCTCTCTTTTCTTCTCTAGATTGAGGCCGTCGTTCAATGTAATTATCCAATCGATCAATTTTCTATCTCGCTCTTTCGCGTTGTTCATCGAATCGGTTTCGGTTAAGTCCTGCTTCGATTGGTCGAACCAATTATTCTTTCACGTGAAATGGAAGTAGCGTGGTGACAGGCGCGGTGACCGGAGTAGATTTTCTTTATTTACTTTATCGAGAAGCCTAGAGCAATGGTCAATGATCCTCAACTGATTCGTTAATAATTCTGATTTACCGACATTCTAGCTGTTAAAACTCGTTATTTAACTGTTTCAAATTTAAGACAAATAAACACTAAGTAATAAGTAGTAAGTAGTAAGTTTACCAGCTGTTATTGTAAAAATATCCTTTTTTTCCGTAAAATGTTAAAGACATCTTTAAAACATAATATAGGTATTTAAGTTTGAAGACCCATTTTCCAAGTGCAGTGCATTAAACTTGAAATTTAATTGTCTGTTTAATTCATGTAATAAAATATTCATAACGCGGCTAAATTACTTAGCTCTTTCATGGAAGGTAGTTTTACCTCCGTAAGTCCGATTTTCTTTACCTTAATACATGCAGAAAACTCTTCAACGAAATTATTATGTACTGCATATTATTACTATACGAGTATTATCCTCACGAATATTATCTTCTTCCCATTATACGTATCAGGAATATTTTAATCATGCAGTAGAGATTGTCTAATAATATTTTCAGGATCTCATCGAGTTGAATACTTGGATGAAAAAAGTGTTAGTGCACGAAGCTCTTTGCAATTCCAAAGTTCTTCTTCTACCGTCATTCTATTAATATCAACAGGTTTACAGAACTTCGAAATCTTAATTTAAAATTTATAGCCAACAAAATGAAATTAATCTCGACAACTTTAATTTAAATTTTCTGCTTGGGTTAAAGCGCAAACTTAAATCACTCCTCTATAGAGAGGGTGCGCCTACAATGAATTCGAAACTCATATTTTGAGTCGTTAATCCTGCAAGCGCTTTTCTTTAACTTCAGCCGCAGACTTAACCATGCTTAAAATGTTGAAAGAAGGAAAAACTGTGTAATTCAGAACTATTAATTATGTATCGTTTAGAATTTACTGCAGTGCAGCGAATCTTAATACTTTTTGCAATTTTTCTTGACAAGAGAGACCTGTATAATTTTTAAGATCTATCTGAAGATGACAATGCTGACTTTCTTATATAAAGATATATAAGATATTAGATTAACCTCTTTCTGGATAATTATCCAGAGTATAGAAGTGAATATATGTTCTAATTAATTTTGATGGATAACTTCTTCATGCTTAGAATATTAGCACGACCCCGTTTCTCACGTAACTAAACTCCTGTATTATTTGGTATGAGTGACATTAACAGGATTGGTCGTCGTTGCAAATTGTTCACAGGAACTCGAGAGCCTTAGAAACCATTCACACTTCGCTTCAGTCTCAACAGTCCATGCAATTCCAGAAACTACGAACCTAATCGTATTAAAAGCTTCACAAGGATGCGGTTATAACTACTCGCTTCGTTACAAACATGCTAATACTCGTCTATACATATAAACATAGACATAGACATATCTACGAAAGGTTTCATGTTAATGTCACCATGATTTTATAGGTAAACTTACACTTAAAATACAAATTATATTGTGTGAAAAGTTACAGACAAACTCCCTGAAATGGGAACGAAAGCTTACATTCATTGAAGAAACCCTCATGAAAAGATATCAAATATAATATTTGGATCAAATTCCAAAAAATATACCAATGTATTATTTGTCATCAGCTACAAATTGAACCGTAACAGCAACCTCTTCCGTGGAGTTGTTGTTACCGCTTCTACCCTGTATATCTATTTTTTCAAGATCCCCCTTACGTTTTAGTCAGCTGGAAAACATAACTTGAAAACGGAAATACCAACGGAGACCCTAGAAATTCTAAAACGATTCGCAAGAACCTAAAAAGATGAAGGATAGAAACGTGGGAGGAAATCAGAAAATCGATGTGTCACACGGAGTAATATGATTATTTGACGTATGTCATGTTGGGAAATGAGATTGTGTCAGTAACAAAGCTTTGTGACTGATGCGAGATTGTAGGATAAATCGCCGCGACGTCAACAACTACAGTTTTTTCCAGCATAAATAATAACGAATAGAAAACCGAAAAATGTAATCTTCATTCTCTTGAAGAGTATATAATAAAAAAATATATCCTATTAATCATGGAATGATATAAAGAAGCAAAAATTTTGATGGACCTTTTCTTCGAAGGACAGAACACAACATGAACGTACGTTTCAAAATGTTGTTCCAATCTCTCTTTTAACGGAATTGTTTCCAACTTCCGTGATGATCTGGAATAACGAACCTCCCATTTTCTATCCTGTCAACGTATTTTCACCGGAAACCTGCCTAGAGACATTTACAAAAGAAACTATCATGAAGTAGAACAAGAAACCGGAAACGAAATCTCAGGATTCGTCTCTCTTGAAATAAAAATGAGATGAGAGCTTTATTTCAAAAAGGAAGAGTGATAAGGAAATACGACTCTGGCGACAAAACGGAACGGATGTTTGTATACAGTCAGTGGCCAGATATTGTAGCCGTAGTGAGAGCAAAGAGGAAGAAAAGAAAATGTAAAAAGTCAAGGGAGGTCGGGAAGAAAGTGAAGAAATATCATCCTACTGGTTCAGGACGTTATTTAAAATAAGAAATGAACCAATTGCTGCACAAGGTAGATCAAATGTAAATCATATAGAAATACAATCTCTGATTTCGTTTCGTTGAAAACTGAGCTTTTTTTTTTGAAAACCGAGTTTTGCTTGCATAAAACAGCACATCCTACTCTGTCTTCGCTTCGTTCGTCCCGATTCTGCACGTCAGCTTCTTAGTGTTCGCATATAAGTTAGAAAGATATTCCGATTGGAAGTTGGGTATCGCGCAAGCGACGTTTTAGGTTACTCACTCAAGTGTAGCTTGAGAAACCTTCGATAGAATCTGTCACATGTATCAATGCCTAGAAATAACATCAAAATGACATATTTTCCCACAGTTTCGATTCTAACATGACAAGCGATGTCGTTTCAGTTTCCGTTTGCAATCAGTTCGTTGAACCCCCGTGAATAAATCTGCGCTTCCTTTTATTCGAAAAAAATGAACGTGATATTGTGATCTAATTGCTCATTAAAGTCCTCAAAGGAAAGAAAAAAAAGCATCAACGATTAACTTCATTTAGAAGGGACAGAAAGCATACTAATTGTATTATCTGTTATCGTTCATGCAGGTCGGAATAGTAAGAAACTTACTTAGCTTTATATAAAATAGTACAAAGTTATAGCAACATAGAAGGGAGTGGAGATAGCAAAAATTATAATAGATCATCATTATCCGTTGATTTTTTTTTTTTAATGTAAGAGTGGATTCTGAGAAGAGCAGTGGCTAATTTATTTTTAATGGAATCTTTATGTTCTAATGTTTTGTCTTCATTTAAGAATAGTATAAATTGATAATACTATATTTTTAAAATACTGAGATGAATATTGAAGACGTATCTAAAAAAATATCTTAAAAAATAAGTAAATAAAACTAGTTTTCGAAGCGTTACTTTTAGTTACGTGAGTTACATCTTTCCTAAGAAGGTGCAGTGTCAACAAACAGATTTGAATATATTCAAAGCTTCTGCTGCAAGCATGTGCAAATCGAACAGTGTTGCTTGCAACATGCTTCATCATTTTAATGGAAGGTGCGTATTTTCGTAAGGAATTGCTTCCAATTCTCCATGTCAAAAAAGTTTACTGATATTTCTTCTAGGGGATAGGAAACTTCTTATTTTGTAAGAAAGCAGTCACTGGTAGCCTCTAATATTTTCTACAGGAAAAGTAATCATTCCTGATATCACTTCAAGATCTGTGCAAATGTTAATAGATTGTAGTCTGTTTGGTACAAATTAACGAAACGTATTGCAAATGTCTTTTAGATGAAGTCTCTAAAAATAATTCTTCATCAGCTAAGGTTTATCATCTACAACGTTTGTTATTGTATTGCGAACGTGAAATACAGAATTTCAAAAGAATGAACATTCATGATATCATCATGCGATAACTATAAATATTCCATTCTGTCTCTTAAACTAAAGCAAATGATAATGGTTCTGGATTACGCTAATAGTAGAGATGCAAATGATACGAGACGAGAAAATGCTCGTCATAGTTTAATCATGATTGTGGATATTACAAAATATTTCTGCTATGCTAGTTCTGAATTGTTAAAATTTCAAACTACCATTTATTTTAATGATTAACATTAATATTACCTGTACCAAAATTTATTACAAAATGACACTAAATATCTGAAACTCTAATGATGAATAATATACAATTTTCAAATAGAATCTTTCTGTCCAAATGCCAAAAAAAAAATAAAAGGCTTCCATAAAACTCAACATATGACGTTTCTTCACGTCTCGCTTTAAAGAAGATGGATCGAAGCCTTTGTAAAAGGCTAAAAACCAGTATAACTTCAGGAGATGATTTTATAAGGAAAGAAAAGTAAATTAAAGGGAATAAAGTTATGATTCAATGTTTCTAATCCCCTGTACTATGATTCCTGTTGAATTTTAATTCATTAAATAATATTAAATACTACAACATTAAAAGATAATGTTAAAAATTAATATTTACCTTGCATTTTGGGTATTCTTCCTCAGGAGTGGGCCTCTTCCATCCCAGAAGTGGTGGAATGCAGACCAGCGCCGAAAGCAGCCATACCATAGTAATCATGAGAATCGCCCTAGCTGGTGTTCTTTTCTTAAGATATTCTATAGCTTGCGTAATGCTCCAAAACCTGTCCAAACTTATCAAACACAAGTTCATGATGCTCGCTGTGCACAGCAAAACATCCATCGCCGAGTAAATATCACACCACAAATAACCGAATATCCAGTATCCCATTATTTCGTTGGCGAGCGAAAATGGCATAATGATAAGACCCAGAAAAAAGTCCGCTACCGCAAGACTGGCTATGAACCAGTTTTGAATGTTTTTGAGTGCTTTCTCGGTAGCTATTGCAATAATAACGAGCATATTTCCCACTACGATGACAATCATCAACAGTGTTACTACGATCGATGCGAACACTATAGTAGGCAAGGTATATCCCGAAGGGTACATGTCCAGGACTATGTACGTTTCATTATGGAGACTTGTATTCCAAGGATAAAGGCTATCATTATTAAAGGATACGTTGAATGGTAAATCAATGTCCTGCATCGGGTCCTTGAATCCGAAGAGGAGATTGTCCTCAATTTCAGTAGTCATGTTGTTGTCGCTATCAGAATCACTTGTATCGAAATCAACACTTTTTACAGTATCACTGGTATCACCAGTCCGACCGCTATCACTGCTTTTTGGTGCACAACCACTCTCACTTTCACAACCCGAACTTATGTTTGTTTTTGTATCTCTTGTGGTATCAGTGCTGCTGCTTCCTGCAACTGTGTTTTCAGTACCTAACTCTCTTCTCTCTCCTCTGCTGTCGAATAGGGTTCTCGATTGGTGACCAGCGTCTTTTAATGTTTGCTGGTCACCATCTGCCAAAGATGATGGTGATGTTAACTTTAAGGACGACGTTGAAGAAGACGAGCCACCAGTAACGAGAGCAACATCCCACGTGTTCATGTTACCCTCGAAGTCGCTCGCCGATTTCAGACTACCGGCGCCGATGCTCATGATGCTCCCAAGGTTCGGCATCACTGGCACCTGCGAGGCGAACTGCAGGTGCTATCTCGATGATTCCGAGTAGCAGCAAGACCGTATCCTGGGTGTTAATTCCAGGACGAGTAGTAGCAACAATAGCAGCAGTAAATTGGTGAATTCCTCGCATCTCGAGGCCAAGAACGACATGCCTCCTTCAGGATCGCTGCATCTTTTTGAGCATAACTGGAGAAAGTTGTCGGAAATTGTCGGAAGCCCCGTTATCGTTAAACAAATTATCTTCGAGGGGAGATCTTATCTACTTTAAATTACCAGTTATCTTCTTCGATCCTGGGGAACTTTGAGGATCTAAAGAAGGAGTTGAAATAGCTTTTTCATTAAATTAATTAGAAGATACTGTCAATCAGAATCCTAGACCCGTTCAAAATCGATTGTCCTTTCTTCAATTCTCCTCTAACGTTCTGCCTTAGAGCTATTAATCTGTTCTATTTTATATGCGTCTATTGGACCGTATCTTTTTTTAGAATCTGTTTTTCTTTTGACTGTGAGTCGACTGCATTACACATTTCCGTTGATTATTAGTGGGTGGGACACAATGTTATGGACAAGCTGCTTGCTGAATTTACAGAGTTTTGCACAGAATTTACGTGAAAAATTGGTCCCCCTTATATCTCTTAGACTACAGTCAATTCTTTAACGACTTCTCTTGAAGATTATAGGAAGGTAAATGCGAATACAATCTTTAGTCTTCTAATGCTTCTCTCTTTTCCTTCGTCGATTTCGCTTCCTTCCCAATCAAGTTTCACGCTAATGATGCCCGCGGGCTAATTAATTATCGCACCGAGGCTAAAAGGCTAAGCTTTGGATACCCGTACTGCTCCGACCTGCTCCTCTGAATTGTACGAGAAAAATTTACAAAACAAGCAATAAGTGAAACGCGTAACTTCTACAATCTACTAAACATTATCATTGTCAGTAGTCATAGGCAAAATACGTGTTTTCGTAAGAATAGATTAGATGTACATTTTTACAAGTTTAATGAGACTCTAGTCTATCTTATACTTATATATTACATATTTCTAGATAATTTTCAATGGACAACAAGAGGATTTGGATAGTGAAGAGAGAAAAAGAGAGAGAGAGAGAGATAGAGAGAGAGAGTGTGTGTATTGGGAAATAACGCTTGTTTTCGTTTGTTATCCACTTAATCGAATTCACAAATCGTCGGTAATCCTCTTATGTACACCTATTTACATGTGTTGCTCTCGATCACGTGCTTCTTGATTAGCTGTACAGCTCTCTGCCTTCCGTATCTTTTAATTCAGTGATTACAATTTACGAGTGACGTGCTCTGTCCTCGAAATGTTTCCTCTGAAGAAAGTGTCTGGTTTTCCAAGGTTTTTACTTTCCAGGCAGTCCGTTTCAATCCAGTTTACACCCTATCCGACATGGTTTCTCACGGGGATTAACTCACAGGTTACGAGTTAGGTTTACAACCCTTGAAATTTCTAGATTTTCCTGTCTGAACGAATACCCTGTCACCTTTCTCGCAAGCTATCTCATGGGAGATTTTCCTAGCTGTTTCATGAAATGGGATCTTGTGTTTCACCTTGAAGATGCTTGGGACTATGTCGTCGAGGTTGTGCAGGGCATGCTATCTTCTCTCTTTGAATTCATGGCTCCTCCGAGTTCCTTCAACATTGCACAACCCACTTTACTTTATTCGGTCTCGCGTTAACGCCGTTATTTTTATTACTCGTGCGAAGTCAGGAACTACTCTAGCTTACAAATCTTCTCGTTCACTAAATTTCTACAACTTTTCGAAATTGTTCGTCAGAAAAGTGTTTCTCGGGAAAGGGTTTCTCTGGAAAGTGTTCCTCGATCGTGTGCTGCAGCCTGCACGAAAGTGCACCAATCGCGTGTATGGTTCACGATATGCGAAGGGCACTGGCTTGTACCTAGCCGGGACACGTACGAAGGATCACGACCCGTTAACCCGAGAAAATCCGAGCGCGCATGACGGTGACTTGTGGACTTCGTAGCGGCACTGCTGAGTGATTCTGAAATAATTCAAACCATTCAGAAGGAGAGGAACAATTGGGAACATAAAATCGGGAGAAAAAAATTGAGACCAGATGAAATTTAAGGCAAGATTCTAGATAAGTTAGAGAGTTGAGTGGTGCACACGTGGGTCGAAGGAAGCATTAAAAAGAAAAGGATCTTTCTCTTAATCGAATGAAAGAGATTGAATTGCAGAAGATGGAAATCCTGACAGTGAGGATTATTGAGAAACTGTAGGGGATGGCAGAGATAGATAGTTTGTGACACGCGACAGTATTGTTGGAGAAAAAAAGGTGTGGAAAGAAGAGGATAGTGAATGAAGGCTTTTCTTGCAGTACCGGAACGTTGTCAGTGTTGCCGGTGGTGAAGAACGCGTGTTAGGGATTCCCTCGCTCGTGGCTTTTTCGCGAAGGGAGACTCGCAGGGTTGTAGGATACCTGACTAGCCCGTTGGTGAAGGCTGTCTGCCCCACAACGAGTCCTACGACCGACTGTGTGGCAAAATCGAGGCGCCTTTCGATGGTGTTACGGGGGAAACGAGTGGCGCAGGCGTCATAGAGGGTCTAACTACAGTATCGCGATGTACGTCGCCGACAGTCGACTCTGGACCATCGACCGACAGGCCTGCTCTCAAAAATCTCTGATGCTAATTTTATATTGAAGCAAGACGAATCTTCTTAAGAACTCTATAAGAAAAATGATCGTTTTAAGAGATTTGACGATAATGAAAGCTGATCTTTAAAGCTTGTCTTATTTAAGAAGTTCTGGAAGTTCTCAGATGAATCACACACCTTGTTTTGAAAGCTCATGAGCAGGTTGACTTGCAAAGTTGCATTTGATGTATGAATGGGGGGAGGGAACATGTTGGAGCGGCTGTTGCCATTTCTAGCTTGAGATATGTAGACTACACTTACTCTTGCACATGATTAATTATGAGGTTCGGAAACAAGGTAGTCTTCAGGAGTTATCGCTCTGTTTTATGAACCCAGTGAATCATTTAGAGGGGAGTATATTGTCAGCTTGATGAAATGAAAGAATTTATAATTCAAGATAAAAATTACTGTAAACTACTACTGCATTGCGTGGATTGTTTATTCAAATTCTTCTCATTTTTATGAAAGCACTGTATACAGGTATTGAGATTACGTCTAATTTTCTTCAGTATATACTCTACTGGTCAACCAACCACCTGTTTTCAGTCGCTGCTAATCTCCTTCAAATTTTGTTAATTTTGGATATATCATGTTATGATAAATAAGGGTTTCATCGACTAGCATGTTCATTTTGCTGAGACTGTTTTCAGTAATACTTCACCTTGGGGAGAATTTTTTTTTATCAAGTTAAAAATGTTATTTTTCCTGAAAAATCATGATTTCGTCTCCTCTGATTCATCCTTATGAGCCCTCTGTAGTTGTTTTATCATTAATTTTGGTAAAGTTCACTATTAATCAAAGTCTTTTTTTTTTGGTTTCAGATTTATGAAAGAAGGAGAGTTCATCGAGGAGCTTGGTTTATGTAAGTAATTTAAGTTTTCTTTTTAATATTGTATATGGAAACTGCATGATTAAGCGAGATAAACTTTGATATTTCGATTTAAAAGTATACTTACAAAATAACTAAACAGTAAATGTTTGTAAACCGTACAAAATTCCATTTCGTTCAGTTATACGCGAAAAGTCTTCCCTAATGAGGCGTAGATGGAGTTAAAAAGGGGATATAACGATACATACAAATTTGCAATAACTTGTGGTCCCCAGAGAATATGTGTTAATGTGATTGGTCAATCTATATATTTCTTTTTAGATATCTGCCACTCATATGCCCTAATTCACCCCAATTCATACCATTTCGAAATCACCCCAACCTCAAATCTCCACCTCAATTCACTCTGCGATTTACCTTTCTTCTTTCCTTTTCCCCATCAAATGAAATTACTCGTCATGAATATAAACAACTGACATTTTCTCGCCAAGTGCTTATATATTTCTCATCTGATAAAGCAGATATAATTATCCATAATAAAATCAGTACTCATTAAATTCTCATCAGTACTCATTTTTCTGTAAAAAACTCTTTAAGGAGAGCTTAATATGTAAATACGAATCACTTATTCTATTTATTCAAAAATATATAAGTTAATATAATTAACTACTATTATTAATAATAAAAAACTTTTTCAAAGTTATAGGGTAAGCGCACTAGTGGTTGAACGCGTCGTAGTAAATGAACACTAATTTTCAAGTATAAATAGCAGAATAGTGTAATAATAATAATAGCATTTAATTTAAATTCTGATATTTATTTTAATAATGACAAAGTTGACATTTACATTTTTGTTAACAATAAAAATAAATTAAAGTAAATAAAATAAATAAATTTAAATTTACTTATTCAAAAATCGCGTTAGGTGTGTACTTTATTGTATAAATATTTGATAGGAGGTTTATATTTACGAGACCGAATGCGCGCTCCACGCGTTTGTTTAATTTCTTTTTAAATATCATCTTTTAAGAATACAAATTTAAAATTTCCCGCGTCACGAATGATTATCTATATTTGCCGCGTCACAACTTCAATTTGACCAATAAGGAATAAGCGTTACGTTACTAATCGATGCCATGATCTTTTTATAATAGGATAATCGATATGTTAGTATGCAGGAGGGTAAGAGAGGCAGCTTGCGTTGATCGCACGAGTCCCTGTAGTGAAGGGTGCTCGTCCGTAAATACGTAGGGTTTAGTGTTAGTTTGACAGGAAAGTAGTAAGATAAAAAAAGTAATAAGACAAACAGGAAACCCTTGTATAAACGTTCAGGACAAACATGTAGTTTAGGGTACTTCTTGGTGATACCGGAAATCTGGGCTAGATATATTATATTTGATCAAAGAATAATCATTCAAATACATAGATAAGCATTTATGAATTTGCATCCATCAATATTTTAACGTACGATATTTATTTCTGGGACCCTAAACACACAAGTTTGACTTGAACTTGTAAAACTGATTGCAATATCGTTTAAGTAATGGACTAATGAATTTTGTTCATTGGCAGTGAAAAAAGTCGTAGAGAGTCAGACGTGGCACTGAAAAACGTGTAGTAAAGTGTTTTGTGAAAATTGCTTCGTTCTTCTACAAAAAGTCGACGCTGGATTTTTTTCATTTTTATTTCGTTTGGAAGAGAGGTCACGGGATTTTGCAATTACCTCAAATATCGATAGTAGAAAACTCGCAATTCTTTTCTGGAACATGTGTCTCGATATAAAAGAATAATGTCATTGAATTATAGATTTTTTGATTTCACAAATCTTTATTTCGTTTGAAGACAAATCTAATCACATCCGGAATTGGTTATTGAAAATTCTTATCGAAGAAGGTGATATCTTTTGTATCTGAGGACAAAGAGCAAGGAAGAGGTTCAACTTAGACGAGCAATACGAGTTCTTATCTTTTGCCTAGTTCATCCTATGAACTCCCTAGTTTCCCTACGTATCTCTAGAAACAGACATTGCTGTGATGCCCTGGTTCTCGCAGACGACATGACCGGGTTGAAAGTTTAGTCTAGGAGTAAGTTTGGGATATCGTCCAACAGCAGTCCATAGTAACCAAGAGGTTCTTCAAAGTGGTAGTTATTGGTTCTAGTGTACGTGAATTGGATTCTGTGTGACGTACTACCGTCTTGTCCTCGCGGTATGTTACAGAAACTAGTTTACAACTTCTTTCTTTCAAAACAGTCTTTGGTTGACTCAAAAACCCTAAATTCAATGAAGTTGAGCATTGCATCTTCACTTTGCGAGAAAGTACCTTGATCCTAACTTTTTTCCTTGATTAAACTACTTTGATTGACTAACTAATTCGATAATAGCCTTCGCCTGTGTAATACAAGCCATAAGCAAATTTCAAACTTAGTCTGAACTAATTTCTTGATGATGGGGGGTGCTCGTTTGAAATTGAAGCGTTGTCTATTTAACACCACCTTCTGGAATTGTTTGCATATAACATGCATAACTTACTCTTCCAACTAATTTTCAAACTATTCTCAAAATATTTTGAGGATATTACATAGTAAACCAACACGCGCGCGATTATTTTCTTTTACAACTTCAAATATTTAAAAGCCAATCAGATTTGAAACAACAATGTGTATACGAGATTTTCGAGACATTTCATTACACCACTTTTCTGAAGAGAGGATTTATCTATAAACTAAATGCAAAAAGAAAACAATTTTTTAGATATTAAAATTAAAAATAAAAAATAGAAAAAGAATAAAAGAAAGAAAGAAAAGAATACTAAAAGAATATTAATAAAAGAAATAAAAGTAAAAGAATACTATTTTAGCAACCTCATTTGTGAGACCCTAAAATTATTTGTAAGCGTGACACCTTCATGGCGAAATAATGTATACTGCTATTCATTATGTGCCATGTATAGAGCCGTTACGATAATATCCCGTATAAGGTGCACGCTTACTAATTTATTGTCGCCCCCATTCAAAGGAGCACATTTACGTGCCGGCTTGAACCTTGATGATTTAGCGTCGATACAAAATATCATTCAAGAAAAAAAGAAAAAAAGAGGGTAATTTATTCTAGACCTTTTCTTCGTGATAAAATACTTTTGCTCAATGCATTCGCTATTTAAAATAATATAACGAACCTAGAATTACATTTTTTAGTCTTTTTTCGACGCAATGCATACTGAACGCAAAAATGCAGCGTATTAATAAAATAATTAAAACAAGAGCTGGGGAATGGCAATAACCATATATGTGCTTCAATTTCATATTCCCCGTGTTAAAATGAAAAAAAAAAAAAAAACAGAGTAAAGCGTGAGTCTTAATTATCGGAAGGACATCAAATGGCGTAATAATGGATGAACTTTCGAAAAAGCCCAATAAATTACTACTCGAGCTGGAATGCGCTTCGCATTGCCGTCGACAATAGTTCGCCAGAAACTCATTGCGCTTTAATGGTAAAAATTAGTTCAGTAATTCTAACATTCGTAATGGCGACTATTTGCCAACGCTGACTTATACTGCTAGTTCGCTCGTTAAAAAAGTGGTTCAGCATGAGGAGAATGCGAGCAAAAAAAAGGAAACGGCAAAAATACGCATCTCGTGTTTCATTCAGGATTGAAACGTACGAATTTGGAGGCGCTCTATTGAGCAGGTAACCAATCGGAGTTTTTCCAAACAGCATTTCAGGAAATGCAAAAAGATAACGTAAAAGGTTTTGTGTTTAATTCTTTTAGTAAACTTGCACATGTAATTACAGAACGACTTCATGAAGAATTCAGACAAACTATAGATATATTCAGCTCTCGTTTTTTTTTTTTTTTCACTTTACTGTTTTTCCACCCACATTAATAGAAATTTAATTGCCAAATATTGCAGTTTTTAATTAAAAAAAAAAGTGTATTGTTTTCTCATTATCCTCAAAATCATTTGCAAACTTAATTGCACTCTGAAAGGAATGAATTTAGAAAGAAAAAACTTTTACCACAATTGAAGGGGAGAACTACTGGTGTACCTCCAGTGTCATAGATCTTTCAGTAATTCCCCTTTCTTCAATTATTTCGATGATCAGCTGGTGAAAGGGAGACGAGAAAATCCTGATTTGTTCTTCGCCAAGCAAAAAGTAAAGTTAATCAAGTCCCTGATTAAAATAATACTCTATATATTTACCTCTCTTAATCTCTACAACCTTCCAGCGTGAAAAAGTTAATCTATTGGGCGGGAGGACTATTATTTCTTCCTCTCTTTTAACCGGTGAGTCTCCAGCGTGCGACAATTCTGTTCTCGGAATATAAGTCTTGTTCCACGAGTGATTTTCGAATGAAATCAAACGATGAGGAGTTCTCGTTGAGACATCCTGGTTGTGGAAGTCGGTCATTTTTTTCAAACATGCCCCTTTGACTGTGCGGTGAACTACTTTTTCGCTATAGGTTAGGTCTTTCCCACGTGTTGCTCCCTCGCACTTCCAAGACAAAAGCCGTTAACGAGGACCCCGCCCTTGTGACGTCATAGGGTAGAGCGCTTGCGTGTGCGTGTGCGTTGAATATGCGGTAGTCAATGAGTATGTATTAGTGGGGTGCATGCGTGTCTGTTTTGTGTGCGCGCGCACACCAACTTTCTAGATGAAGGGGTTGGGGATGGGGGTGTATCGACCCTTGCGAGATTCGCGATTCTTTCTATATGGGAACTCGGTACTGCGGATGACGAGGGGTGGTCGAGGTTTCCGGAGCAAGAGGCATGTTTCGGTGAGCGTGATGGTGAAACCCCCTTTTCACTTCAGGGGTGAACTTTATCGAGCCTACGAAGATATAATGTGACCAATATAATATACCATTTACGATCTCTTGCACCTCTTATTAGAAGACACTCCCAATTTCATGGGGAAAATTGAGACTGCAAAAGGACATTGAGAGTGACTATTGAAACAATATTTAGAACCTTCAGTTATTCAAAATCCGAACTTGATATTGCGCCTCCTTAAAATAGAAATTTTTGTTTAAAATTTTTGATATGGGTTTAATTATTGTTTTTGGTACAAAGAGCTGTGTAGTCTGTCATTTAGACTATCCCTTCGTTAAAAGTTAAAATGATGAAAATCCTAACTTTATTCCAATTTCTTACAGTAGAAAGGGACGTTCATGTTCACGCATATATGTTATAAATGTAAAATAGTTGAATAATATGTAAGCCTTTAAGTTTAATATGAAACAGTTCATGCGTTTATTATAATTATTATACCATTATCATTACCGTTATTATACCAGAGTTTAAGTAAAATAATACCTTCTCATTTGGTAAGAATGTAAAAAGTTGAACGAAACATTTTTGAACTCATCCAAATTAAAGGAAGTTATAATTATTTAAATTGGCGACGTATTGAATTCTTTTCGTAGAATAGGCATTCCGAATTAGGTTTCCACACCCTTGAACCTATTGAAACCAAATTTTGTTGGGTGTCATAAATTTGTACTGCAGAACTTTTAAGATATTTTGAAATTGTTTTCGAACTTTGTATCGAACCCTTGGAATTTTTTTAAATCACACAAAATATCTCGATATCTCTTCAAATTCTTTGAAATTCGTTAAAATCAACAAACGTATTCAATATTTTCAAGGTATATGGTAACATCACTTTTTTTAGGTAATGCAAATTTGTGTAATTACCCGTATTGTATGTATAAACTTAATTTTGTATATTTAATACGAAAAGGAACACGTGGAAGCAATTTATAACTTCTGATGGTCGATTAACTTTTTTATAAGGAGACCTTAAGCCATAACAGCACTAACATGTCTCAATTTGCTTCCTGTAGGGGACTCCAGACTAACCCAAGTGAAATAAACTGTTTCAAGGGATGGTTCCCTGCGGAACTTTAAACCCAAACCTGAATCAATTGAAATTCACGCAATAGCAGTTGATTTCTCTTGCAGAACTCAATAGAGATACGCGGATGTTACGTATATGTATATACATATGTATGTATAGGATTATATAGATTCCAGTGGGAACTGTCCATTGTTCTCATGAGGACATTTATGTATCCCCGAGGATTCTCTTGGATTCTGATAGAGTTCCACACAACTTCCCTCGAGTATTTAAGTCTACAAGTGGTTATTTTCCACAATGGGATTACGTCAAGTATTATATATTTTTACAAAAAATTATACCACTACCAGACTGCAATCATTACCTATAATTTCCATTTCGGAGGTATTCGTTTTAACAGAAAATTACTGCCTGCAGAAATATTTTCTACTTCGTTTATTTTTTGCGTAAATATTTATCCTCCAGAATATACAAGAGTTCCGAAAAGTAAGCATTTTAACTTTTTATTTCTGAATTAATGAAAATTGCTTTTACCTGAATAATAGTTACCAACCTGTACATTTGAAATTTCAGTGTTCGTTGGAAATTTCAGTGATTGTCATTAACTATTCTGCAGAATCCATTGCTTTTCACTGGAAAAACTAATTGAAATTTTCAGTGAACGACTTGCACTAATTCAGGTTTAGATAGGAATTTCTAATTGAAATTCCTTATGCCCAGTTTCGCAGATCTCGCATATACTGCAGACGTTATTGATGGAAACTGATTTTTATAAAAGTCCACTCGAATAGGACATTCGAGAGGATATTATAAAATTCTACGTTTGATAAGGTCAGAAATAGTTTACTAAGAATGTGTGATTTTTCACACATATCATTTATAAAAAAACAAACTGAAGAATTTTCCGTTAAAATTTCAAGCTTTTATGAAAAATAAAAAGACCGGTGTGTATACCTCTAAAATTAGTAAGATTAATTATTAATTTCCAATGGCTTCTTCTTCACTCGATCAAATACAAAAACCACTCACTTCATTGTTCAGATTTGTGTTCGTAATATAATTTCACTATGTAAATTTAATTTCACTATGCCTGAAATAATATACTCTGAAATGAATGAAACCTGATGCTCAAGTAAATTCCATTTATAATAACTACACTTTTCTCTTTTTAATTCGAGTTCTCAGCAAAAGTGAGTTTTTCGAAAATCGACGAAACTCGATACCTTCACCATCAAGTTTCCCTAAAATAAATATTGGTTTCCCAATAGTCAATGAAAGGGGAAATCTTTCCCAGTAATTTTACGACAACTTTAGAATATAGTGTTTTCGCTCATTTGACTATTCAATTTAAACATTTTGCATAAATTATTTTCGTTAGCGTGTACGCTTACGACTACTTAAAGTTTAAATTGACCGCAATCCTCCTTTTCTCTTTAGACTGATTTAGCAAACCACCTTTACTAAGCATAAGCTCGTTTTCAATTAAAGGTCCTCACTCTGTCCAAATTATCTTCCTGGATTGTTCTATGTGTTCTCTTTTAATTGACTTTGCAGATTTGCCAGATGGAGATTAGTTGTGATTCCCTTTATTGAGATTCACGGTACATGCATGATTTTATTAGCATATTAAGCAGACGATTGCTATTTGCATAAAGCAGTAAGATTAGTTTGTTGACAGAGTCCCTATGCAATTTATATTTTATACATCTCTCTATTCAATTAAACCTTAATAACGCGCGATTAATTAATCGCACCCCATAATTAAATAAACTATTATAGCAACTACGATTCGCGCGCAATAGATTTCTCGTTTTTGCACTCCTTTTACTAAAAGATTCAGAGGATTGTGACAAGTTCAAATCAAACGATTTTTAAAATATTTTAAGGAATTTTAAAAGTATACAAAAGAATTTAGAATTTTTAATTTTTTAAATATAAAAAATTTTAATTTCTTGTGTACTTTCAGGAATCTTAATAAGTTTTATATCATTCCTTGAAATCCCTTCAGTATCTTACAAAATTTAGTGAAATTCATTTAAATTCCTTTAAAGTTCATACCACTTAAAATTTTCGAGATGTATAATAACATTACTTTTTTCACATAAGAAAACAAGAACATTTCCATTAACGTTTCCGAATTGCACGAAATGAAAGCACAAGAATATTTTGAACAATAGTTCTCGTTTAAAATAATACTCATAGCATATGGTCTGAAAATATTTAGCAAGTATTACGGCTTTTATATGTGAAAGGTTTGAAAATATTAATTAAATAAACTATTATTAATCTGTTCATTAAGATTAAAAAATGTTTCTTTCTCGCCTTAAAATATAAATTATCCGGTTTAAAGTTTAACCAAAGAAATACATTGCGAATATGCTAAAGAAGATAAACTTGGGCTATCCACTTTAAGACGCGTTTACTAGATTTTCAAGTGGCGATTCTAACCTTCGTGACGCACGAAGTATTTTTTGTCTGTAGACAAATGACGCATCCTTTATCGCGCAAGAATCAAGAGGTATCCGTGATAAGAATCCACTTGATTAATTGAAGGTATCGAGAAAAGAAAGAGATAGAGCTGAATGATAGAAAGTTCAGATATATCGAATATTCAGCGAGTTTTAATGGGAATTTTCATTTCTCATGGACGGTTAATTTTTTGCAAGTATGAAAATACGACTCTTTTTCACTTGAAATTGATTTAAAATTAAGAACTTTCAATCTTATAACGTGAAAAAAATGCATCTAAGAACTCTTTCGAACAGGAGTTTGTGATTTTCTTTTTTATGCTTAATATGCCACTTTCAGGTGTTTGGAGACATTTTTAAGAGCAGTAAATTGACTCCAATTCCTTCATTTCACTGTTATCTTTTAAAAGAGTTGAAAAACTAAAAACTTCTTTTTGTGCTTTTTCACATGCACTAAAATATATAAAATCATTCGCTTTTAAGTCTGACATAGATAATTGATAACTTATGTTTTTTTTTTGCGTTTCGAATATACTTTACTGATGTTTTTGTGATGAAAAGAGAGCAAAACAGACTGACGTAGAATGAATAGAACGACTAAAAGCGTATTAAATTCGTGCGTATGTGAATCCATCGGGCTGCATATTGCGTATCGAGTTTTGAATTTAATCCAGTGAAAATCAATTGGCGCGAACTTTTCATCGTTCAGAGCTTCAAGAAACTCTAAATCGTACATTTATTATGCTTCGTACATTAATAATGAAAATTTAAACAGATCTAACTCAAACTTTTCCAGATCCAAGCAGAAATAACATAGTATATATATTTCGGAGTGCTGAAGCATCGATATAAATAAATTTCACTGTGTCGCCGACAACAATAAATGACTGATCAGGCCGGAATGTTGTTTACAATACGTTTTCATACATTCGTTAAATTTGAGTAATAAATCATTTCCACCAATTTATTGATTAATCCATTCGTCAATTTGAGCGTTAAGAATATATGCGGTTGAAAATGCATACATGCTCGAAATGGAGAATTCTGTGTATAAACCACCTAACTTCATTTGAATCGTGTCACCTTAATTGCTGCTGTACATTAATTATTTTGACGCCCTAAAATGTCACCGATCGTGCTCGATTCGATGCTTCCGCAAACGAAGCGATGATGCATACGTTGAAATGAAGCGACACGCAGGCAAAATCTATAAGCTATTTTATACTCCGGTGACGGGCCATTTCATGAATTTTGTGAATTATTACTAAAATCCATTTATAGCGTTTTCTAAAATTGCTTTTGTTGACAATTATTATTTTCCTGTATATATTACTACTATTTTTACCGAGTTTAAATATTTATCGAAAAATTCACGTTTTTGCTTCAATATACTGTTCTCCGAATTTTCTGAGTCGTGAATAATGTACGAATATAGTGTGTGTACTTTATTTTCGTGAAAGATTTATCTATTAATATTCATCATTCTTGTAAAAGGGCACTAGAAAAAATTAATTTAGTACAGAAAATCACATTTGAGTTTGTTTTTTCAAGATTATCCACAGGTATTGACAAAATCTCTCTCTAATTTCTGTGATCGGTTCAATAAGATCACCTAGAATTTGCATTACACAGGTTCCGTGCTCTAAATTGCAAGCAGTTGTGGAATGCTAATCGGCAAGCTTGTAACTGCGATATTAAGATGATGAACGAATCGATTCCCAATTCCTGCTTGTAACTGTTCTGTGCAAGTTATTAAGTAACAGCGAATACTGCATAATTATTTATAGCTGAAAAAATAGGAAATCAAGTAAGATGTCTTACCAAACATCGAGTTTTCTACTGACATTTCATCTTCACGCCAATTCGTAATGTCTTGTCACACAATGTTTTATCTACTTATGAGCGCTACTCCTTTAAATAAA
>JAUEJJ010000013.1:6765697-6776497 GCA_032164275.1 Synergus coniferae | reverse complement strand
AATTGTAGAAAGGATATGCTCGTGTTCTTATGTCACATTTGTATCGTTTGTTCACAAAAATGTTAATAAATGATTGATTCCTGATAACGCCTATGAGCAGAACGCCTTGCGTGCTGTGAGTCCGCACGTGGTTTGTGTTTATCGCGATATGGTCCCTCGTGACTGAGTAACACCCTCGTGAGTGCACAATACTCGTATAAAAGAGTATTGGCCATCGACACACCGAGTGACTTCTTAACCAGTTCAATCAGGTTCAATAACCTAAAGAAGATTCGCAATTGATCCCAGATTCAAGTGCATTAAATAAAATGCAGTCACGCGCTTATATGAACATTGAATAACAAATCGTTTGCATTTATTCATTTGTTCTAGAACATTTCGTGCATTAGCTACATTGCGAGCATGGTTTCTCTTTCAATTTATCAGATTAGCATTTTTTTTTAATTCACTACAAAACTGTTTAAACCTATATTAACAATCAATTTTCTAAAAGAATAAAAATCTACTCTACCGGAAAAAGTTGCATTGATTTAGTGAAATATTTCATTGACCGCAAAACTCATTGACTTATTCACAACTTGCTTCAAAGTTTTTCATTTTCACCTCGTGCTCAGATAAGTAAATTAGAAGTTCCAGAAGAAATCAATATGTATCTAATGACTCTTATAGACTCGTTTTTAAGTGAACATTTTTTATGAAAAATCATAAACTTCAATAAATTAAATCCGAGGTGAGAATATGGCCCGATGCGTTTTGCGGCCAATGAAATATGCTTTCAATTCAATGTATTGCAGTTTCTCACTCAAGTGCAGAAATTTTTTAGACGTTGAACGGACTTTTCTACTTTTGTGAGGATTTATTAATAGCACAATCAAAAAGTTTGAAATCTTGGAAATTCTCTTAAATGACTGGTAATTCTTCTTGGCCTGGAAACCGAGTGAAGTTCTAAATTTCTTTTATACGGAAAAAGGGGTCTTCCAACCAACGAATAAATTAATTAGTTAATAAAATAATATATAATATGAATAAAGTTCTTGAAACTTTTTCTTTGTTTTAAGTGTGAGCATTCTTTTGGGGTAATTGCCAGTTTTTTGTATGATGGTTTTCCTGAAACATACATTGACGTCAGAGATAACTGACAATGAATCACATATATTTTAATGTAATTCTTAAGTCGCTGCTTATTGATATATTATATAGAATCTTCTTACTCCGTAATTTTTATCTAACATTTTTCCTAAAATTCATTTCATAAGAGTTGACCACTTGACCCGAGACTTGACCGGACCCGAGAGCTCATATACTTATGATCTTCCTTTATAAAATTTATACCTGCAATTTCCCTCCGAAGAATTCTAAAATACTTTTTCTATAAACTTAACTCACTGGGGTACCGAAAATCTATTGAAAAATATCAGCAGGTAGGAGTCATAAACAAATCCGTTTGGATTTAAATGGCTCCTTCTCCACCCGGTTGAAAAGAAAACTTCTGTTTTACAACCTTAAACATCTTTAAACCGAGAATGGAATGATTCAAAATGCAATAATTTCATTTTCCCTGAAAACAGAGCATGTTTGTATTGAAATACAAGGGCTTTCTGAAGAGGAAGCGACAGAACGGAAAATTTCGAAGTTGGTGGCGAGGTTGGTGGCTATTGGAGCGTTACACGCCCTCGCCTTTCATCTTCGACAGAGAGATCCACTCAAGTTCTTGTCATTAAATTAAATCTCGGTTATTATTCAAATACCTTTAAAAATAATTATTTTACATCACGAATCTCAGGTGCATGAATATTGCCCAAATTCTATTTTCCTATATATTTATTTTACCGAAAATGATTTCACCAATTTGGTTTGATTTTTTTTTACCGAATTACCATTTGACATAATTTTTCCGAATATTCATTTCATTTTGACATATTTTTTTTTCTTTCGAATGACTATTCGGAAACAAGAATTTCTATTTGGATAAATGATTTTCAGTAAAGTAAATATTACAGAAAATGAAATTCTAGGAATATATGCCTCCACAAATCTTAAGTTTATTTTACGATAAAAAGAATATATTCAAACTGATTTCGGATTGGTTCGGAAGCGCTGGGATTAGATAGGATACAGATTTCCGAATAGGCCAGAGAAAATACCAAACAAAAAAAATTTATTCCAAGGGTTACTGGATTTAACTGATGTACAATTGTACATATATTAGTGCGCAGTCAAAATCCAGACACACGTGATAGTGACTAATCTTCGGAAAGTTTAAACAAATGTAAGTTGACGTGCAGACTTGAGAGCAGGACCTACCTCAGTCATGCTGTTGGTAGGTCGTGTGCTCAGAGTCACGAGTACTGTTCAAACAAAGTTCCGCTCTACCGGAAAAAAAGCGGCACGTTTTAAGGACTTAGGCAAAGATCTGAAGGTGACGGCACTCGTTTTGCTAGATATGGGAGAAAGACGTCACAAATAGTACCGATTCTCGGTCTCTGGGAAGCACGTGCTCAACCTCTCTGTCCCTCTCAAACCCTCTACCATCTCACTCCCACACTATCTAGGTCATTAGCATAAGAACGCCGAGTGCTTCGGTAGTCAGTAAGCGCTCTCACTCGAATCGTACCACACTGATCAGGTCGCTTCGCTCGCTCATTCGCTCGTTCTCTTGTATCAGATTGCATAACGCCGAGCTGATAGGCACGCGGCGCGCTACCGGCAACAAACCGCGAATTTAAACCTACTACTCAATTTAAAAAAGACTCAAATTAATCAAGACTTTAAATAATCAAATAGTATACGCAGAAATTAAATTCAAATTAAAAAAAAAGGAGCTCAAGTTTAAAAAAGAGTAAGGGTTGAATAAGAGTTTTTTTCTGCAGACGGAACATCGGCGTATCTCAAAATGACGATGGAAGCTTCATCTTTAACGATGGACTACTTGGTTTTCGTAGCCTTCATCGTAATTTCGTTCGTTATACCTTTGTGGGGTAAATTTCGGGCGAGGAAAAAAGAAACGAAGGCTGATTATGTTTTCGCTGCGGGAAGTGTTTCCATGGGAGCTATGATGCTGTCAATCGCGAGAGGAACTCTTGGAGTCAGGTCCTTCCTGGGATATCCTTCGGAACTCTACTTTAAAGGCAGCGCGATGTGGGAAACTCTTTACGGGATGCTGATGGCGTATCCAATTGTTTGCTTCGTTTTCGTGCCTGTTTATTACAGTCTTGGAATCACATCTGTCTACCAATATCTTGACATGAGGTAATGTACTGCTTTTGGATTTTTTTATCTTCTTCATAACTTTTTATTATTTCATAAATTTGCATGAAGAAGGTGGTTTCATGTTTCATACTATATAATATTTGTTATATGTAAAAAAAATAATAATATAATATACAGTGTCATTTAGTTCAAATTTTCAGTTAAATTACACTCTCTAAAATGATCACCTGGGAGAGAGTGTACTGAAAGAATTATTACTCTCCGATTTTTTCACGTAGTCCTCTGTCCTCTCACTTTCGAAGTGAATATCTCGTGTGTTTTATATACCTAACTATTGTGAGAAACTGTCATCGTTTATTTGCTAAAAAAACTTTGTGCACCTTCTGTATTGTCAAATTTACTTTAAAAATTTCGAAAAAAATGTAATTTATTTTGTATTTTTTTTTAACAATATAACTCTCTTTATTATTATTCGAACATATTAATTGTCGAAATAATTGCCTCTTATATGTTAAATTATTAATTTATTTGTATAGATATTTAAAATTCGTCATCAAAAAAATTATTCACATTCTTTAGTTTTCAATCAGTAGGAAAAAAATGCGACAATAGATTAGCTTATCTTTTTTCCTATAATGAAAAAATTTTAAAACCTCTGTCTTGCTCTTCTTTAACGACACAATTGCATATTAAAGATAGATAACCTCACCGAAATCTTTCACAATACTTTTAATTTTTAAATAGATGCTATTTCTAGCGTAATAATTAATTTCCATTATGAGATAATCGTTAGTAAAATACCGTCCTAATGATGGAAATTTTTCCACTCACTGCTAGCAGCAGGTTAAATTACCTTTGTTTCATTTAATTGCATTACTCCAATGAAAAGAAATTAATTTGACAAATTTTTATTTTTCTCCTAAAATTTCAATAAAATCATAAATTTGCTTCTACACACATTTATGTTTCACTCTCGGCATCCATATTTATAAAATTATGAATTTAATTAAAATTTTCCGTAAAAAAATAAATAATCAGTTTTAAATATGATTGTGATAAACATACTGCAAATAACATCATTTTGATAAGATATTAATATTAAGCTTTTAGGCAGGGCAGGTGATAACAGTTGTTTTTAAAGCTGTATTTTCATTTCAGTTGATAAATCTAAAAAGTATTTCGAAAAATAAAATAATGAACTGATAATATGAAAACAATGTCATTGGCTTATTTATTATATTTTAAATATAATATTGATATTAATTAACATTCAATAATTTTTTGTTTCAGGTTTAACTCAAGATTAGTGCGATGTCTTGCCAGTTTCTCATATGTTATAAGAAGTTTACTGAACCTTGCTGTAACAGTTTTTACACCATGCGTTGCTTTATACACTGTGATAGGCCTTCCATATTGGGCCAGTATAATTGGCATAACAGCCATATCTGTCGCTTTTACGCTTATGGTAAGTTCACTCGAAATTTGTCTAATCATAAACATATTTTCAGAAATCAATACTTCATTAATAGATAATCACAAAGAAAGACTCTACAAATTTTGAGCAAATCAAAAGCATTCAATATATTCACAAACGTCACGTAGGCACATGAGTGTTGTGCAAATATTAAAAAATTTAAAAAAACGATTGCTTCTCAACCACCAAATTAAAGTAAAACAAATTCCAATTACTCATTGCAAATAGTAAAACACTTTATTGACTTTATAACTTATTTGTCTGTAAAAAGATCAGATGCGAATTAATTCTAAATTTTCATGACTCATGTAATGACTGTTTTTTATATTTTACTTGTATTGGCTACATGCGCTCTTATCTCTTTTAATGTCGCTATTTCGCTAAAAATTCTATGAAACGTAAGCGTAACAAATTTATTTTATTCTTTTTTATCGAAGTAATATTAACTTCATGTTTTTTTTCAGGGTGGTTTAAAAGCTGCCATAACTTCTGATGTTATTCAAGGACTTACTATGATTGGTGTTTCGATAATAATTATCATTCACGGTACCGTAGATTCTGGAAGTATTAGTACAGTTTTCAATGTAACAAAAGAACGTGGACGCCTCGACTTTTTCAAGTACGTATAATTATTAATCTTATCATTTAAAAAAATGAATATGATTCAAAGTTTAAGAAACGTCACGTTTACTGATAATATTCTTTCATTTGATTATTTTTAACATTGAAAAAATAAAATAAAACATTAGTAAACAATTGTAATAAATTAAAAAATTAAATAAACGTTCACTAATAATTTTTTTCGTTTTTAATTTCAGTTTCGACATGGACCCAACGATTCGAGTTTCGACAGTTTCGGCAACGGTTGGTCAGTTGTTCATGAGCTTGTCAATTTTTGGATGTCAACAAAATTTTGTACAGCGTTATTGCAGCATGAGTAGTCGCGGAAAGGTTGTTAAGTGAGTATTCGCTATTATTCATTGTGCACACATTTTGCGAAAAATGAACATAACAAATGCAAGTAATCCACGAGTCTGATTGTCAAAGAACTTTTTTCCTCATTCATCGATTGATTATTATTCACTGTTTGCTGACTAACTTGTTCAAACTGTCTGTTATTTTCGATAATATATTTCCATGCCAAACTTAAAATAAATTGAGTGAAGCAACTTTCATCGTGCACCTGCGAATGTTTTTATTTAAAATTTGTCATCGTGCCAGAAAACTGTAAAGGATGATACTGAAAAATGTGGTGTTAGAAACGAAGTTAAAAATAATTGTACTAATACTTTTTTCAAACGTATGACTTGGTACAATAATACTTGATTATTTTAATTTTACTGTTATTTGCAGTCTTCTCAAGATCATCGGGATATTATTCATCATCTCGTTTTAACCTATACATTTTTCCCAAGTTCCCTCAACTTATACCTCATTGGACTTGAGAGCCTTCCATATGCTCAATCTTTCTCCTACCGGGTTGCTATCCTCTTAATAATTTATATACACTTGGGAAGCTTCATTTGATACTTCCCCATCCGACCCATTTTTAGTACACATTTATTATCCTTTGACCTATTTGGCTTATCATATTTTACTAGTTTCCTATCATTTATCCTATTTCCCCGTTTCCCATGATTATAATAATCAATATTTAACCGATTTTTGTCTTTTTTATTTCCAGGACGATGATGGCGAACATGCCAGTGATAACTGTCCTCTTCTCCCTCTCCTGGGTTGTAGGAATGGTGATTTTCGCCAACTACGCAGACTGTGATCCCTACACCAAAGGCTACATTTCCAAATTCGACGAAATAGTCCCCTTCTACGTTGAAGATAAATTCGTCTACCTTCCTGGATTTTTGGGTTTAGTGATGGCGACCCTCTTCAACAGTGCCCTAACTTTAGCAGTCTCAAACCTTCAGTCCCTCGCCACTGTTACTTTCGAAGACTTCCTCAGTCAAATGCCAACCTTCAGCAACCTGAAGGACACCCAGCAATTGCGTCTAATTAAGGTGGTTGGTGTGATTTACGGTTTATTGATCATCGGAATAAGCTTCCTCGTGGGAATGCTACCAGGTGTCATCGAGTCATCAATGCTAATGACCTCAGCGACATCTGGTCCACTTCTGGGAGTTTTCGTGTTAGCAATGCTCGTGCCTTGTGCAAACTGGAAAGGAGCCTCTACAGGGATGATTTTCAGTCACATTACCACCCTCTGGTTGACATTTGGTCGACTGATGCTGAACCTCCCAGTGGAAAATCTGCCCCTCTCTGCAGATGGTTGTAGTAACTACACGTTCTCTCCCCATGTTATGCGTCCAGCGAATGTATGCTCTGTGAAGGCGCAAAATGAAATAGTTGAACAGGTCACGACGTCACCTCTCGAGTACGTCTATGGAATAACCTACATGTATTATGCTCTCATAGGAAGTCTGACCACTATTCTGGTGGGCATCCTCGTTAGTCTACTCACGGCTGACCCTAAAGGCGACGTTTACGAAGAACATTTGCTGCATCCTATAGCCTTAAAGCTTTCAAGACTGTTTCCTGGTCGACCCAGAATTTATTCTGGAAGTACTCGTCTTGGAGATGAACGCAACAGCGCCAAAGGTGAATCCTCTTCAGTAACCTCCATCCCGAATGGAAATACCAAACTCAACCTCAAGCCCGAAATTCTTGAAAATGGCAAAAATCTAGGAGACTCCTACATCGAGAAACTTGATGCTCTCAAGAGGGTCTCCCTGCAAGTAACAAATGAAATTTCCAAAGGAACAAGACTTTAAGATTAATTTATTATGGACATTAATTTGATACGGTGACGACAAATAGAGTAGATTATTCCTGAACTTAGATTCATCCAGGAAAATTGAATATAAGAACTCAAGAATGATCTGAAACAACAATGACCTCGAAAGAGAATGTTATGTTCCCTTCTGTGAATTAGGCTTAGAGTACTGGGATTCAGAATTACGTTTTGTATTTTAAAAATATTTCTTTTACGCATTTTATGTGACTGTGTTCTTAAGGAAACGGAACACAGCTAATTTGCGAGATGTGGAACTGCAGACGTGTTTACGAAGCTCAAATGGGGCTATGAAAATACTTTAAGTCTCACCACGAAAGTGAGTTTTGGAGATGTAAAAAGAGCTATTCGTCTTCGGGAGATAGTGAGTCGCATATCTCGTTTCCCAGCGTGACACATCTCGTGGTTCAGATTAGAAAAACAGACTGACGATCCGGCAGAAAACTGGAGAAGCGATGATCAGTTTTTGTCGAGTTTTCTTGCCCACAGTTCCTGCTGGACACTCAATGGGTGTGAGAAAGACAACGATCGACTTCTGTGAGAATGAAAAGGCGAATGAAGCCTGACTGTTGTTTTTTTTTTTTTTAGCAATTGTTGTTGAGGAAAGTGTCTTAAAGTATTGCTTATATTTATAATGAAAACTTAATAATACTGTAAATAGTTAGAGTTAAGGCTTTGTTAGTTTTTTTTTAATCGCAAGTGAGGACGATGAAGATACAAAACATTGATAATAGGAAATATTTAAAAAACGAAATACTCAAAACAATGGAATAAGGCGAATGCAAAAACATTTATTCTATTTGCAATAATCATAATCACCTGGTACCTCTTACCACCTCTGGATGTATAGATATATTTTGGTGATGGTCGCTCGTACCTTTAGGGGGACTCTAAAAAACGGGTCGAGTGGTGTGGGTACGTTTGTACCGAGATTTTTTGTATAAGGGTTTGAGCATGTGTGAATATATAAGGAGCAAAAGTGTAAAAGTGTAAAATTGTATAACAAACTTTTATCTCTGTGTGCCTTTTCTGGTATGATGGTGTGTACAGAGAAATGTATGAAGTCTAATGCTGTGTTGTGTCGAATCATGCAAGGGAAGTCACACAATCAAACACGTGCATCTAAACGAGACCACTTTTGCCAAAAATCATGAGATTTTGCAGCTGCTATTAAAAATAGACACAAAATATATTGATCTGCGAAAGAAAATTATAAATTTTTTTTCTTGTAAGAAGTCGAAAGATAAACAAGTTGAAGTGAAGTTTCTTAATTATCATTTATTGGATTCTTTGTCAGGATTACCAAAAAGGATAAGAGATGATCTAGGATATAACGCCTCTTATAAAAAAAATGTTTGTCAGGATAAATGCTAGACTTTTCATTTTTCAATTCATATCGGAGTTGTATATATAATTCGTCTAAAGCTGTTGTACGTATTTCGTTGTATGCAAGAAGCCATTCAAAAGAGTGTGAAATATTTTTAATACCTATGTGATTCGACTGAATCATGTGCGTGTCTGCTCTAGATGTAGAAATTGACGTAATTGTATAATTTGAAGAAACTGAAGAAGATTGATTTTGGATTGAAATAACTGGGTCAGACTGTACAATTAAAGCAGATATGAATGAGAGTCTTAAGCTTCTCTCTATTGTAGATATAGTTGATAAGGTAGTTTACGTAGTAGTGATATTATAATAATCGGCCGATCAACTTAGCCGGTTGCTCAATGGCAGCGGCGATAGTCCACGCCTCTTCGATCTGCTAGATCGAAAAGAATGATTCTACATTTCGTTTTATAAATGTACGATGTACATATAAATATATCCAAGGTTTTTAGAAACGATTTCAATTTAACAAAGTTGTTTCTTATTTCAAAGATTACTTTTTCATCATTTTTCACTAGTATGTAAATCATTATAAAAATCATTATAGAAATTAAATTATGGGAATTATGGTCGACTATTTATCTTTAAATTTTGATATAAAAATAGCTCAGTTTTTCGGTGGCTTTTAAAAAAGTTTAAATGGTTTCAAATAAATCTGTCAAATTTCAAAAGATTTCAGAGGGGTTTAGCTTTTTACAGATTTATTTTGATATAATTACGATTTAGTCGAGGAATTTTGCACAGCGTACGTTCGCTTGAGCAGTCTTTTTTTAAAAGTACACACTACACATTATGCGTAAATATAATGCATGCAATCTAATTTAAAAACCAGGTGACCCATATTCATTTCATTTTTTCCACCTTCCTTTTTTAAACCTCGGTATAAGTATAATGGAAAAGTACAATAAGAGAACGAAAAATTAAAGTAAAATGTTTAAAATTATATGCGTGGACTTTCATAACTAGTTCAAAAATTTGTATTAGTTCCAAGTATAAAAATATGACACTAGTTTCATCAGTTTATTTGTACATACATACTTCTTTTCGGTGACGTTTGGCTGATTAGATATGGGTACTGGGTACTCATTATCTGTTGTGTTGCTCCTCTAGATTAGAAGCAGTTATTCTCGAATGAGAAACCGAGATGATTAAACACCCTGCGTTTTGATGGTGTGACGACTTATTGCAAAAATTTCAAGTTCAATAACTCTACAATCTACGGAGAAATTACGAAAATCATGCTTTTACAATTTTAAAAACAAAGTTGCTTATTGTAATTATTAAGTATTTTATTTCTCTTAAAATCTTTCGAAATCTTTTGAAATCCGTTGAAACTCTTTGAGTTTCTTTAAAATTCTTTTTTTTTTTTAATCTCGTTTTTAATCCAGAATTTGAATTTCGACTTGGATTATTCTATTATTTGTCTCCATTTTTAACGTGCATTTATAAAAAGTGTAAAAATACCTCTAGAAATTTGGGAATAGTTTCAAGTTCGATCAGAAAATGGAAGTGAAATGGAAAAGATTGTGAGTGGAATTTTTAAAATCCCTTGTGACTTCTGGGTGAAATTGCTCGATTTTCACGAAAAGTAAAGGAAGAATAAGTTTAGAGCTGTTAGATCACCAATTCAAAAGATAACGGGTAGGAATCTCGTGGGTAACATTGCATCTGCATTGTCGTGAAGTTTTCTACAACTTTGTGGAAGACGTATCGGATTACGTGAATTCCATTTAAACCTACATGCGATTTGAGACACTAATGGAATTTATGGAATTCTAGTGGGTGGATCACGAAGTTTAATAATTTTACTCAACGACAAGAACAACTGCAGGCGGAGAAACAAGAAACAATCTGATTCTGGGATTTGAGTTCCATATTGTTTTCGGAAACGGAGATAAAGTATTAGTAGAAGTCTGGTAGAAG
>JAUEJJ010000013.1:6755374-6765597 GCA_032164275.1 Synergus coniferae | reverse complement strand
AGACTAACAATAAGAGTATTATTAAATAATACTAAGTCAAAGAACTCCAGACAAAACCTCATAATCAGACGGTCAGGGTCAGCCGCACATCGAATATTCCCAATGGACGCAAAATACCGGTGTTTCTATACTACAGAAAACACTTTCAGAAATTGCGACCCCATGCGATTATTAAATAATTATAGATCCCGAGAGAGAAACACATTCCGAGTCATTAATTATTGAATTCGATTTCTTTATTCATCAATAAATTATGTTAGTTATTTATAGTAATCTCTTGTATAACTAATGTATTCATCTTCGATTCTTATTCTTATTCTTCTCTTGTTTCGTCAAAAAATCATTTGCAAATATTAATATCTATAACATAATGTCTTCTTCGATTTTTATTTTTATAGACAGTTCTTTTCCTCTTTTATTCATTCCTTCTCCTTTCTACGTGATTTTATTAGTTTTTTGTGATATGTTTTTCTGCGTCCTTCAAATATTGTTTCTTCTCATTTTTTGGTTCTTTTTCTGTTATTCTTATATACATACCTCTGTTTTGCTTCTTTTTAAAAAAATTCATCAATTTCGAGTGATTTTGTAAATTACAAAAAAATGAACGTTTGCTATTCCTGAAGATACCTGTATTATATGTTATGATGATAAAGGAATCTTCAAATGAAAGAAGACCGGATAAATTAAGAAATCACCCTTTTTTACCTCTTGCAAAAATTCTTTATTCAAGGTTATTTGGTGAAATTTGGCAACATCGCAGTCCGATTGTAACCAAGTCAAGCCCAAGTCTGCGCTGCCATAAGGTTTGCGCCGCCGGGCAGTGCCGGGTGATCGTTGCAGCCGTATATAAAAAATAAGGTACATATTTTATAATTTTATTCTTTATAAATATCACTGAAAAGAATAATTAAGAAGAAGCAGTCATTTTATTATTTATCTCATGATTGAAAAACATAAAAGTTAATCAATAAAAACATAATAAAATCCGCTGTACGTTGATAGAAAAAATATTTTAAAATATTTTACTTATTAATCATTTTTCTTAATGATTCAACAACACAGGCCTTGAGTTGCAGGTGCGAAGAGGTGCATTCCGTTATGTGATTTAATTTTTATTTGATTAAAAGTTAAAAATTAAATTTGTACTTGACTTTTTAAAATATGTGTAGGATTGTATTTTGAAAATTATACTGAGTTGAATTAATTAGCTAAGCATTGTATTTTCAAGGTGTTCTGTTTGGGTAATTAGAAATTAACAGTGAAAGTGTATAAATAACATAGATAATAATTTAAAATTCTATTTATATAAATGCCTATTGTGTGGCAGCACTTGTGAAATTCCGGAAATTTCAAATTCTGATCAGTCTCATTGTTTAAAATTCCTCTCATATTTGAGAAGAACCTTGGACCAATTTCTGAAGAGTTTTTATGTCCATTATTTTAATTAAATATATATGAAGAATATCTATAAATTTTAATTATTATTGGTAATAACTTCTTCAATCGTGTTCATCTGTTCGATGTAATCAACCAAATAATTTAAAATTAATATCAGTATCATAGCATTATATATAATACTCCAATATTAATTTACAGCTGAACATTCGCAAATACAGTTAATTGAAATATGAAACAATCATTAATTCGAATTCTAAAAATGATATACGATGATTGGTTATTTTTCTAGATTGTGCCAGTCAAAGTTAGATCATTTAAGTTGTGAATTTAAAATTGTATAATGAAACACGAACCTGTTATCGACTGATACAATGTAAGAAAATAATCATTTTTGCAGTTCAAAATTGCAATTTTCTAGAAACAAGTTTTACCTTGTTGGAATTACAACGATTATTGCGATGTCTAAGAGTAGTACAGTCAAACCTATGAGTAGTGCCTCTATGAATAGTGCCACTCCCCTACTTTTACGATCAAGCTCGCCTGAGAGCTATTCTCACTCTGAGCAACTCGGGAAATTGATATTAGACCCCATGAGTAGTGCCTCGAGCGAGATGATTAGATTTAGAGGTTTTTATTGCAGAAAGAATACTTATATTTGCGCGGTACTATTCGTAGGGAGCGATTCTTTTCCTTCATGGTTAGCAAGGCTGGGATGGTGGGGGTTTACGATTTTTTGGAATCATATTCCCTATTTCCTCAAAAGCGGCACTACTTGTAGGTTGGACTGTATTATGGAAAGAATGATTCGTGCCATATTCTGTGAGTTCTCTGCTGCAAAAAACAATAAAACATTGGTTTTGTTGAAAAATCGGGACATTTTGGGTGTTTTCAAGAAATAGTCGGGACGCCGGGACAGACAGGTCAAAATCGGGACATGTCCCGGGAAATCGGGACGTCTGGTAACCCTACTGTAACTCGAATTCAGTACACTCGACTCTCTCTAATGGCAATAAATTTTTCCAAGGGAATCTCTCCAAGTTCCTCTCAACTTTGGCAACAAATGAATTTTGTTGCCAAAGTTGAGAGGAACTTGTTACCATAAGAGAGAGTCGAGTGTAATAATATCTATCTTCACGATAAAGTGTTATCTTTTCTAAAAACATATCTTATGCGATTCCAATCTCCCAGTTACATACTCGAACATACCGATCGTCATTTGCTTTTCATGATAACAGTGAAAAGTCAAATCTCGCTTTAGCTGAACTGGCGAGAATAACTAATGCCCGGCATACATCAAATACGCATATAAATTATCATAATGAACATCAAGCTTTGTGTCCTTTGTGTTTAGAGTACTTTTGGATAAAGAAGCTGCTCATTTTCTTGTCGAAGGATCTAACCTGCTCAGCACATTTTCACCATGGCAGTGGAATCGAGGTGAGTAAATTATTTGACGACAGCAAATTTTCTTTTTTTTTTTTTATCAACATGATTTGATGATTCAGCACAGAATTTGCGCATTTCACCGCATGTCTATTCCGTTTCCGTTTTTTCGCATCTGACAGCACTGCTACTCTAGGAGAGCATTTCATTCTCACAAATATACCACCAGGGTCAGAATTAAAAATGAAGAAAACTTCTAAACCCCACAGCCCGAATCGAATCTGAAGCTTTATAAATTATAAATTTATTTAAAATATTTGTTATAAGAAAAAAACTGGCTCAATTTTCTCCTTTCGCGAAGCTAAACGATAATAATCACCAGTTGATATGCTATCATATATTTTTTTAATAGTAGAAATGAGCGAATGTGCATAAATTAGTAGATTTTACTTAAAAGAATAAAAGTATGAAAGCAGGGTGCATTATTTCCTGGAGATAATTAAGGGTTAAGTAATTACGAGAGCAGTTTTTTTTAGACAAACCTGGCAAGATTTTTTTCTGCTCGTTCTTAGCCAAGCCTTCTGCTGATGATAATGCTCTCTTATTATCTCCCCTCTGGAATTAATGTCAGTGGCCCATTTACTACCACGAAATTACTCATTCTCTCCGAGTGATATCGGCAAATGCATTTTCTGTGAACGCTAGCAGTGGCTCACAATTCGCCCTCCACCCTGGTTCGCGCCTATATCCTCGTTGGGCATGGATTTAGAGCATAGCTCTTTCAGGAGAAAGTTAATTGCGAAGCCTTGATTCTTGACGATTGAAAGCTATAGTGTTTACCTCAAATTAGTATAAAACTCATTCTCATATTGAATGGTCCCTCGCAATAATTATTAATGCTGGAAAAAGTTTATTTCCCTAAAATTCATTTTCCTTTTCTCAGAACTTTTGTTCATGATCCTGATTTAATATACCAGTACAAATAACTAAAATTTATATAATTGTCCCTTTTTCCCCTATTTCCGTGCAGAAATTTTCAAACTTGTTCCAGATCGGTAATGAAACATACGCCCCGGGCCCGGACCAGGAATTGAAAAAAATCCGGGAATTGTCCTTGATTTTATTTTTGATGCGGGAAGTACATTTCCAGTTTAAAAACACTATTCTGGATAAATTTTTCGAAATGCGCTAAAATCAATTACAATCTCTTAAAATCCTTTAATTTTTCTTAAATCCCTTAAAATCTCTTAAAAACTTTTAGACAAAAATTTTTAATTTAATTTATTTTCAAATAACTTTGAAATAACTCGCTTGACTAGTCGAAGTTGCATTAATGATCAGTTTATGCATTGAGTAATTATTCGTACAAACGTAAACATTAAATGTTTGGAACTCATTAAATGCCATAATAATAATCGTTATTTAATAATTTAATACTTAATGACATGCAGACTAATTAAAGAATACACCGCTAAATGCATCGACGTAATATCTCGAGAAATGCTCGGCAATTATTCAACTTTTACAAAAGAGAAAGAGGAGTAAAATTTTTACCCAAATGATAATTAAAGAACTTTTATTAATGCAAGTAATAGTCATTCTCTTATAACAGGCTGAAGCAAGCTTTTATTTTTCATTAAACTCTGGTTTTATAAGATTAGCTTGAAAATACGAGACTCGAGAGAAGCTTCACTTTATACGATTTAATCTCAAAGTATCTTAAATCTCAAGTGGTCTGATAAATTATTAATAATTCATAAGAATAATCGAAAGCCGTCATCAATTTTTAATTATATTTATCCATTTTGTTTATAAAGAAACCTCTTATACAGAAGTGAAGTTATAGTTTTTATTCTGCGTTAAACTCTGGACTGAAAAGATTAGGTTGAAGTTTTATGTCTCGAGAAATAGCTTTTTTACTATGCTAGTAGCGAACATTTTTTTTTATTTGACAGCTGATGGCAGCATCACTTAAAGGACTATAGCGTATTGTACGTTGCGGTATTGATCGTTTCTAGAATATATAGGTAGGTATAGCCTGTTGTAGAAATCAAGAGGGGTTGTCATAGTTAGTGTTGATGGTCCCAATGGGGCCATATGGGGCCATCGACTCATTAATGTCATCAAGTTATTCGAGTTTACAGATCTTGAATACATGTATTATTGCACGTAATTCACAACACCGAGTCAAAAACTTCAAAGACATGTTTACTGACACTCAATGTTTATTAATTACTTTCAGTTATAATTAACTGGCATACTTATTTTCTACGTTGCAAATTTTATTTCGGGAATCCCATGAAAACCAATTTCACTTATATTCATGAGGAGGACCCTGGACCACTATATTCCACTCTGCGGTATCAATAATGCGATTATTTAGTTACGGAGTTAATTAGATACAATTTGTGCTCGATCGTATGCACTAATTTCGTAATTAACCGCTTTAAACGAAACATTCATATGTTTGCGCAATTATTCCGTATTTCAGTTTTTCATTTCTTCAATTTCTTTTTCTAACTCCCTCAAACCCGTTTCACAAATAAATTTAATAAATTTCTTAAAATTCCTAGAATTTTTAAGAGTCTCTTCAAATTGCATGAATTCTTTAAAAATTCCACGAAATATCCTGCAATTCCTTAAAATTCTACGAAATTTTATAAAAACCCTCAAGATCTTTTGAATTCCGCAAAAATCGCTTGAAAACCTTTAAAATTTCTTAAAATCCTTAGGAACCTCTTGAAATTTCTCTCTAAAAAAAGTGGAATAAGGAATATCTCGAAAATCTCGCATACATTGTTGTTTCAAACCTGATTGCCTTTTGAATGATATAATTTCTTTAAGATTCCGTTTAATTGGTTTAATTGTCTGTCATTTTCAAATTGCAGTTGATGACGAATGATGAATCTCATCACCTGAAATCCAATCTCGGTACACGTTTATTTTTTCGATTCTGATAAAATGTAAATAGAAATTGATTCATAGCTCAAGGTAACTTGCAGAGGATTCATTATTGTTCATGGTAAACTTCCCTGTTATTGGTCCCGTTGTCGTTTTGCTGGAACTGTGGTTAGGTACTGTTAACTTTATCGTTAGTATTGAAGTTTGAAATCCAAAACTTACAAAGCAATTCTACGGTTATGTTTCAGTTTCAGTACCAATAATCACATGGGTATTGTTGATTCAGCCTTATGGTACATAAAGTCACGGAAATTCGGTTCGCTTGTAAATACAAGTCGATAATATCGGGCAATAACATTAAATATTGCTTTCCAATCTTGTTTTATGAAAAAGAAACTTTTTAATCTTCAAGGCGTGCTTCAAAGTCATAATTTGTTATTATCCTATTTTTATTCTTTCATTACTTTATATAGAGTAATGAACATAAAGTCTGAAGCACTTGAAGTTTGAATTAAATAGTAGACTTTTAGAAATAGAAAAGGGCTACAAAAAAATATAACATGAGAGGTACTCTCCCACTTTTAAGTGAAACTATAAAATCTACATTTTTCGGGTCAATCGATCCACTCGGGGTAAATTTATCTGCTATAAAGTCGAAACATTCGAATGGATGACTTTGATAAAGCTCTTGTTAAATAGATGGCTGCACTGGAATTACCGAATTTATCGTGAGCAAAATAAATCACGTGTTTATCTAAATGTAGAACCGTAACTTATCTTAAGTCTACACTGATTTAAAAGTACATATTTTTCAAATTTATTTTTTCAGTTATCAAATTAATTCTCTACCAATAGATAAAAAATTGAATTGATGGGCAGAGATTCTCTCTAATCATTCAAGTCCTAGCTGCTCTTGAAAAACATTCTTGAGTTCTCTCTTCGAGGATAACGATCTCATCGTTAACGCTCGACTTGTTTTGTATAAACTGCTGCAAATGATGGACTTTTTTTTTAATGAATTCGCATTTATGATTTCAGATGGATGTCCTGTCAACTGAAAGTTGAGCAGAATATCACCAGCTGCGATTACGATGGGATAATTCTGGTGTCAGGAAGTGCTCCAGGATTTGATGAACCTGAGCCTTTCAAGACGGTACTTTATGCTGCAGCTCAAATCGATGCAGCTCTTGGCACGATTGGTGCTCTCTTGCCAATCAATTTGCCAGCTAAAAGACTGATTTACAGTCCTACAGGTCCTTTGAACTTGGATTATCATGATGTGCGATGCTTCGGTGAAGCAGCTACGAAGGGAATCAAACGGTAATTTAATTGATACTGTCTAAAGTTTGATTTTAATCACATATGACAAGTCAATTGAAAATATCAAAGGTTTTTTACTTGAATCTAATGTCTGACATCCATACATGCACAAGATTTAATAATTAATCACAAATTTATTTTATAATTATGTAAAGAAATGTTTATTAAAATTTTTTAATTAGTATTCAATTTGTTGTGAGACGAAGCGAGCTTTGTAAGCCACATGTAGGGAAGGTGTTGTTTTGAAAATGACACAATCCCCGGTTATAAGTGGATTAAATTGACTCTATGGATTGCATAGCGTAACGGCAAAGATCGTAAAGCCTTGTCTGGAAGCTCAAATAAATCCCGAGCTTACAGAGTGTTTTAGAAATAAATAAATATCCTTCAGAAGCTTTCGTGCAGACTCAAAAGAAGATAAAAGGTCTAATAAACCTCAAAGTCCTTAGGCGAGAATCCTATTGACAGAACAATTTCCAATGGCGAAAATACATTCATATATCAGTTCCATTTGTTTTACTTAAATGTGAAATGGCTGCCAATTACAATAAATCGTACCAGAAAAATTGACAAGTAGACTTCTGGAAATAGGTTTCTTCAATGTAAGGAAATATGTCATTTTCCATTATTTTTATGACATTCTTGGTACAAATATCGGGATGGAAATAACTCGACTATTCCTGTTAAAATTTCAGTACAAATTAATAGATCCTTTGTTTATTTATTCGGATTACATGTAAGCAGATGTAATTATTTTAGAACATACTTATTACAACCTCATTTCCCACATTCTATGTGTATTGTTTGAAGTGCTTTTATGCAATTTGAAGATAACATTTATAAATTTACTTTATGTAAATATGTTTCAATAAATATTCATATCAACAAGAATCACTGGAATATTTATGTTTACATTTGATGCGCAGTTTTCAGTATCTCGTCATTTATATTTTATGAATCTAAATATCAAATGTATATATTCATCGAATCACAGTGCATTTATTGTCATTGATCGTATTACAGTTACGTATAAAATCGTATAAATGTATATTAAATTATGAACACGAGAATGAAAGCAAATAAGTTGATATTCGCTGATGCGAGTTTGCTTTATAGAATTGTTTTCAATATTTTTTCCCATGTTTATTTTCACATATTTATTCCATTTCACGTGCCAGTTTTTTAATAATTTTAAACACCCTTCATCTGAAACGTATTTGAACCCGTATGAAGCCCCCCCCCAATATGATAGAGTTAGACAGAGTTTAGTAATCAATTCCAGTAGTTTATTTTTTCCCCTTTATAAAAAAAATTCGACAGGCCATCTTTACACTGCCCTAAAAGTTAAAATTTTCCAATTTCTTTCATATGCAACGATTAATTAAGATGGAGAGAGTTGAAGTTATTTACAAACATTGAAAATATCTCGAAATCTTTTTCCAATTGTGCTTTATTAATTTCGAGATTTTTTAAACTTAAACCATTATTTGTTATTGTATTGTTTCCAGAGCGCTGAAGGCAGGAGTACGATGTCCACTAATAGTCCTTTTGCCCGATGTTCGATTCGAAAATGTGGAACTAGTGACATTGCTAGGTGCCCTGGAGGGTTTATATGTGGTAAATACTTGGAAATCTTAGCAACTACGAATCTTGATCCTTGATACTTGCCTCATGTACCATAACTTTGTAAGCTTAAGTTGAGCAATTCCAAGTTCGAGTAAAGCACGAGAACGGGGTGAAAGAGGAGATGGGGAAACAGGGTGGCTGAGGGTTAAAAAGGGGGATTGGTTTTGGTGTGGAGGGGCCAGAAACGACCACCCCAGAGTAACAAATAGCTCGCGTTCCTGAATCCTGGTCGCTGCTAGCGACCTAATTAACAAAATACTCCAGGTCCTTGCGTCGCTACCAGCCGTGGTCGTTTCATACTTTTGCTTGGAGGAGCAAGGGGGCCACAAGCGAGGACACGAAATGCAAGGCATCGTTTTCGGAATACCCGAAGACGCCCTCGGAATTCCTCAACTGCGTAATCCGAACGCTTCCATGATATCCATTTTGAGTACAAATAACCTTGCTCAAAAATATTCCTGAAACTGCAGACACTCCTGTCCTTGGCTATGAAATTCATGAACTACTCTCGAGTTCTTTTCGGAACTAAATATTAGCTGCAATCTCAGGAGATACATTTATTAAATATTACAAAATACAGTCATAATTGTTGTAATTTGAATATCATAGTTGAAATGGTTTATGAAAGTGTTTATTTTTTAAAAATTATTTTTAATACTATAAAACAGATTTTGTAATTATTTTTTTATACAAAAAGCAATTATCCGCGCGTGATTAATTTCTCGCTTTTGCTCTCGTTTTGTTAAAAAAAATGCAAAGAATTCTAAATAATTTCGAAACAAAGGATTTTTAATTTGTTTTAAGTGATTTCAAAAGTGTAAAAAAATTCAGAATTTTTAATTTTTAATTATTTTTAATCTCCTAAAATTTTTAAAAATCCAATAAAATTTCGTAAAATCCTTTGAACAAAAAGTAATACTTTTCTTTGTAATCATCCTTGTGACTTCATGATTTTTATGGTTTAGCCTCTTGAAGTCCGAGAGATATCACCAGACCGGTGCTACAAGGCATGCCAGCTAGGTGTTTGGAGTCCAATCTGCTGTAAGAAGCTGCAGGGGATCGTGAAGCTGGCGTCTGCCTTAGAAAGCGGCAGATACGTCGCAAGGGACATTGGTAAGTCGCTTCCCCAAGCAAGGTAGAAAGAAAGTTCAATGTTCAGAAAAGTGGACAAGTTTCTCAACACCTGACATCGACGGATAACAGAGACTTCGATAAAGTTTCCTCCGCCGAGAGAATCCTGGATCTTGAATTTTCTACTGTTCGAGAGAAAAAACTGCCTCAGGTCTCTTAAATCCTCTGGCACTTCACACTAAAAACCTTAATACTCCTTTCTTAATTGTGTGCGTTACAACTAGTCGATATACTTTTTTCTTTCTCTGTTCTTCCAATCCTCCTAGTCATTTTTCTTTCTTCACAAAAGCCTCTCATCAATCCGTAAACCTCATGTGATAGATTGAATCCACGAATCGACATGTCAAAATCACTTACTTTTTTTCTACTTTTTCCGCTCTTCCATTATTGAAGAATTAGAAAGAGATCATTTTATATAATCATTCAATTAATTAAAGCTAGACCATGACAACTATGAAGAGTTT
>JAUEJJ010000013.1:6738890-6755274 GCA_032164275.1 Synergus coniferae | reverse complement strand
TTGAAGAACCTCTTGATGCTTCTTTTGAATCTCTCTAGCTCTTCTTAGAATCTTAAAGCGATAAAAATGTGAGCAAATATTCGTAAAGTCGAATATATTGCAAGTGGAGAGAAGCGTAATAATCCTTTGAATGGTCCCCATGGGTATTCTGGCGATTCAAGGAATATGGCCTTTCGATTTGGAACCACCAATTTTTCTTATTGCAGGTGGAGCTGATCCTGAGAGAATGGCAGCACCGAGGGTGGAGGAGTATATTGCTGAGCTATTTTCCGGGTCGAACGTTTCCGTCCAGGTGATCAGCGATCAAGACACCCTTCTGCAGGAATATCCACTGTTTTCTTGCGTGAATAGGGCTGCATCTGTGATACCCCGACATGCTGGCAGGATCATATTTTTAACTTATGAGCCACCAAACCCCGCTTGTGTCCTGGAAACACTTCTTATGGTTGGAAAAGGCGTCACGTATGATACGGGCGGTGCTGATATCAAGTACGGAGGCAATATGGCTGGAATGTCACGAGATAAATGTGGGGCAGCCGCCGCTGCAGGATTTATGCAAGTAAGTATTATGTCAGAATTGTGTGCAAGATGAAACACACCAGACTTTTTCCCCAGTTTCGTGCAATTTCACCTTCAAGAAGTATTTTTTAAAAATATTCCTTAAAATTACTTCAAATCCAATGAAATCTCATGAAATCCCTTAAAATTTCTAAGAATCCCACAAAAGTTCGTAAAATCCTTTTAAATTTCTTAATATTATTCAAAATCCTGAAGGTAGATTTCAAATTCGGTACATTCACACAAATTCAAATTCACATTCACATTTACATTCACGAGATTTCCAAAAAATAAATTAGGTTTTTTCGACCACAATATGTTCGATATTTTCGAGATATAACATCTTTTTTGTAAAGAGAATTTATTGCTCTATCTCTATTCTATTCCCTCTATCGCTCCGAGATCACTTTATATGCTAGATTAAGGAATGTGAGAACCATTTTTTTTCTACAGGTCGTAAACTTGTTACAACCACCGACGGTAAAAGTCGTCGCTGCGTTGTGCGTCGTGAGGAACAGCGTTGGCGAGAATTGCTATGTCTCCGACGAAGTGATAACTGCCAGGTCAGGCGTAAGGGTTCGCGTAGGGAATACTGACGCCGAAGGTCGCATGGCAATGGCTGATGCACTTTATCATATTAAAGAAATGGCACTTTGTTCAGTAAATCCACAAATCTTCACTATCGCAACGCTCACTGGCCATGCACTTCGTTCAGCCGGTGAAGGATACTCCGTAAGTATTTTTTCATCTCTTCACTTCTACTCTATTAAAAATAGTTTAAAGTAGAGTTAATTTTAAACTCTCATTATTTTAATTAAAAACTGACAACTCCGTTATATGGTAATTTAATCACAATTCTGATTTATAAAAAATTTGCATGGATACTTTACGTCTGTTTCTACAAAATGTAAAATCCTGAAATCGATTCTCTTTCAAGTTCTGTTCAAGTGTAGAAATACTAGAAATATTGTCGCTCCCGCATAAATCAGTGTATCTGAAAATATTAGTGACAGACTCGATTATTATCCACCTCTTTCCTTACTCGTTTGCAAGAATATCCTCTGATTTAATGATACCTTTTTCAAATTTTTTTTGTACTTTTTTTTGCATTTTTTTGCAATCTGGTACGATAGTATTCATATTTTTCTGACGTGCCGTTTTTATTTAATACGTAACTCGCTTTCCTGCCTTCTTTAGATAATTTCGAAAAGGTTTTTTCCGTCTTTGATCCTCAGAAAAAGCCTTTCTTTTACCAATCTAGCTACTCTCTTTTTCTGAGTGTACATTTTCAGAAGAATTTTAATAATGAAGTGAAGCAAAAATGTATGCAGTTAAGCCTTTGTAATAAAGTTACGCCTCAAAAAATTGTTTCTTTAGAGAATGTTTTAATATTCTCTGGCATATTTAAAATAAAGAATTATTTAATTATATTTATCTAAAAATATCTTCAAGTTTAAAAGTAAGCATAATTTTTTTTTTAAGTTATGCAATTATTTGAACTTGTTATTTGTTATTACAATAATGTGTAATCGTATAGAATTGGTGAATGCCAAAGTTCTAAATTACTTTCTGAAAATCATACATCCTTTGCATCTTCAAGCTTTTGGAGTTTTCTGTTCTCTATGAGGGTTTATATGCGGGTCCAGAAACTGCTGATCTTTCGGGTTATTTGCTCTTTCTCTGAAATTTTCGGATATATGGAAAGACATGAGTTTGCAATTTCACCACCATATGCAGTAATATAAACTTTTATTACTGTTATTATTATTTATAAATGCTTCTTCTGCCAAATTTCTTTGGCCAGTTTTGTCTGTTACTGCAAAAAAAAATTTTGAAATGAAATATTTTTACTTATTCTCAAAGGAGAGGTAAATAACCGAATAATCATCAATAATTAAACCTAATCACTGAAGCTCACTTGGTCCACTTGGCTTATGCAAACGATAATCTAATTTAATGCAGGTGGTCATGGATAATGCAGTTGCAAGGCTGGCCAACAACGGGCAAAAGCTCCAAGCTTCTGGTGAAGCCATTGGAGATCCCTTCGAAGTTTCTCGTTTGCGCAGAGAGGATTTCAAATTTCACGAAGGTCGCGCCGAGGGTGACGATGCATTACAAGCAGGCAATGAGCCAAGCGTTCAATTACAAAGAGGACATCAAGGTCCAGCCGCCTTTCTTATTCTTACATCTGGGCTTGATAAGGTACGTACAATTTCGAAAAATATCCATTAAAATCAATTCCTAAATCAAGGATCCGAATTTTATTCCATTTTATTTTATGCTTCTGTTCCATTCTAATCGTGTAACCGATGCACTGGTGAAAAAGCTTGAGCTTTATGTCAAATGTAGCACAAAAAGTTTAATAACTCTTTTGAACTGAATATTTTTCATAAATCTGTTTCACATTAAAAATGCCCAACCAATTTCCCTTATTTACTTGATTTTGTTTTGCAATTTTGAAAATGACATTGCAGCTTTCTTGAAATGCTCAATCAGCGAAAAAGTCATTAAATATTACATGAAAACATGATATTATGAAAAATGTCAGAATACAAAGATTTTGACACCTCATTCATTAACGTGAGCTTAATCCCTGGAATGCAAATTGCTCGTTCCCTAGCTGTTGGCGGAAAGCGTGTAGTATGATCAAGGATAGTGAAATATTCGCGCTGATTAAAAGGAGACTTTAACCTGGGAATCTGGGATACTATTTCCTCCCTTGCGTATTTGTAGTTGATATCTAGTATCAGTACGTGTCACTTTTTTGCTGATGCCTTTCGATTCTCAAGCATGGATATATCTGCACATGTGCCATACTCCATCATGCGGGACCGCTTTCAAATAAACATATCCCAAACATGTGACGCCGTTCGCTACTCTAGACGAATATCACAGCCAGATGGTACACTCAACTTCAGTGATCATTCAATATAAAAATCGTTAGTACTGTAAAGCGATAAGATTCCAACACTTCACATACTTCAGAAATATTTATAGTACATTCCACCCCTTTCTTCTAGTCCTTATTCCAAAAATTTAAGGAACAATTGCACTTGAAAAGTCCAAAAGCTCTTTCACTTTTTTTATAATTCTTGAGCCAAATAATAAGAGTTTAATACCAGCGTCAGTAAAATATCAGGAAAGTATTTTAAATGTAACAAAGTTTTTACAACAATGCATTCGATGCTCGGAATTACCTTGATAATAAAGTAGTCATTGGTATTCAAATCAAGAAAAAATTACGAACCATTTAATCTTCCGTTTCATGCCCTAACCCTCTTTTATCTTAGTTTTACTATTTTTTCTTACTTTTTACGACGAAGGTATATTTCAAGCGAAATTAAATTACACTCAACCGCTGATTCAGGTAAAAACTTAGGCATATTTATCGTTTGACGAGCTCTGCGAAGGTACATATAGACTGCCGAGGGATGCTGCGGGACAGGAAGAACAAGAGTACGAGTTCTTCGATGGTACATATAGTCAGCCGAGGGACGCTGTAGGGGGGGGGGGCGTAGACAACCGTGAACCTGGCACAGAACTATCGGGCACAGAATCAGCGGTTGTGTGTATAAAAGATTTAATTAAGCTTCACTCTTTTCTGTTTCATTTCAAAGCATCTCAAAGTTAGCATTCTATTTTTTATAAGAAGTAAAGAAAGAAGAGAGCATTTTTAACAAAGTAGTATTGTAATAGATACATATATATTGTATATATTTCTCAAAATTGTGTGATTGTGTAAAATTGATTTTTTATTTATAGCATGGACGAGAGTCGCAAAAGCCTTTGCGATATGCTCATCTGGACATAGCAGGTAGTTCTGGACACCTTCCAAAAAATCCATCTGGTGCACCGATTTTAGCTTTAGCCAAACAATATCTAATCCCTGATTTGGAAAAAGAGTGGGCTGATTCCAAGACTCCGGAAAAATAAAAAATAACATAGCTCGTTAAATCTTTTTTCTCATACATTTCAGTTTAACGCATCTCCATGCCGAAGAGCTGTTTTTGTACATCTTTTTATACTCTTTTATAATTCATATCATAAACATTTTTAGCATCGACAGCAATGCAATTGGAACCTAGTGCTCATTGTCAAACAGCCTTTTAATTATAATGTTAGAGTTTACTCCTATAACAATAAAAATAATCTGTTTTTATTACTTTCTTTCCTTTTACCTGCTTTCCATATATTTTACTTTTTTTTATTCGAGAAAAAATTCATTCGCAATTAAGAGTAGGTCAAATGAAAGATAGTAAAACTCGTTTCACAGTTATGAGTTCAAATATTTGCTTAAGTCCTATAATTTTTGTAGGAATGGTGCGTATGCATTTTTATGAACGGTGTGGAATTAGGTAGTAGGAATAGATTAGAGCAATTTTATTATTCAACTCACGTTTTCGCATTTCATTACTATTTTACATCCAAACATTGTCCCTTGATTATATAGCATGGAGCATGCAGCTGTTTCCCGTTGAAATATACCCACATTGACATGTCAGGCCACCTACGATCATCTAAACACCTTCCATATTCCGGCAATCCTGTCTTGGCCCTTTCTTACTGTTATTTGATTCAAGGAAAGTGCCTTACTATTCGAAATGATCTGCCATTTGAGAGTCAATATGTTTATGAAGTGGATTCTAAACCTATCTGCATTTCACCTTGTCCGCCTTCTAATCAAACAGGAAATTGTCCGAAAGGTAATGTTCAAAATTGTGGAAACACTTCCCAACCTACTTGCCCACCTTCTTCAGAACCAATTTGTGTTATTGAACCTATGTGTCTTCCTAATGTGAAGAGAAGTGGGCTTGACTATTGAAGATAGTGTGCAGTTTCGCATATTTTTATACGATTTTTTCTTATAGTAATTTAATAAAAGAATATGAAGAATCTACATATGAGTTTTATTCAATTTGTATTAACAAAGAATTTTTTAATGGTTTCATAACTTCATAATACATCATAAATTGTGCATACTATTGAATAGAATTTTTGTATATTATTCTTAAATTACTCTGGACGATGGACGGCATTCTTCATTTCAACCATTAACTGGGCGACTCATTTTCTTTCAGAATATTCACTTCTCATTCCTTCGAATTTGCATATAAATTAAAAGACGCATAAATGAGTGGAAATAAGTTCTCTGAAAGTGCAGAAAGTTAAAATTGTATTTCTTTTACAGTTTATTAAAACTTCAGTTCTTATATTAATAAATTGTCCCGTTTATGTTTTTTTTTTTAATTTTATGTTATTTTGTAGTGCAATTTAATAAAAATTAAAAACTAAAAAGCCAGGGTAAAAACACTAAAAACTAAAAACTCTATATGAAGAACTCGCAAACTTCAAGTGTAAATTCGATCATTCGTCGGTAAGTCAGTTATTCTAAAATATTCTTACCAGTTGCTAGTAACCAGAGGTTTTGGCGTTAGTATCTTATTCCCATTGAAATATTTATTACAGGCATTTTTATTTATTTTTAATAACAATTGCAAGTAAGTTTTTAGTATATTATTTAAAGTGTTTAATTAAAAAAAGTTATTAATGAACACCCTCAGATATACAGTCAATAGAACTATAATTTTTATTCATTATCTTTCGTAGTTCTTACCAAGAGAGCTTACTACCTGTTGTTTAAATAATCGATTATTATTTGCAATTTTAACAATAACTTTTGTTTATTTCTGGCGTCTATTTATATCTTTAGAAGAAATTATATAATTATGTTTTCTGTATAATAATTATGCTGGGGATGTTAGCAGATAGTAAAGTGACAAATTCAAATGTGAACAGATTGATTAAAATTCATACGAAGTTTAAATTCTCATTCCAATTTTATTACCTTTATCAATTCTAAATTATTTTAACTTATCTTATTGTTGATATAATTAATAAATATTCTAAAATAGGTTATTTATATTTATATCAATAATTATTGTCGCTTGAACCAGGACTTGACAATAAAATTAATTAAAATTAAAATTAATTAAAAAATGGTTTAAAATGTACTTTAGGGCAGAGTTTTAATAAAAAAAATCTCCTTTTTTGTGGATAAATAAAAACTATTCCCCAATTCTGCAATTACAGTTGAAAATGATGGACTTGAAATGGCTCATGCTCTTATTGAATCTAATGCATTAATTCCAGTTGTAAACTATTCAATGAAGATATAAATCGTTAAACTTTCTACTCTTTCTGGAATCTTCGTCGGTAAAGTATTACCGCACGAATCTGACCCGGAAAGGCGAATTGTAAATCGAAAACGAATGAATTGAACAAAGTTACATAAACACGGCAAACTTACTGACAATATAAAGTTACTGACATTGGTTTAATACGAAAATTACATAATTGAGTGAATAACGTGGGTGAGAGGTTTTCCACCTGAGGAGATTGTTGAGCACTTTCGCTATAATAATGCCAATGTCATTCAAAGGGTTCAGGAAGTCTTAGCCTGATTCTCTTGAGTGCAACATATATTTTCACTTGAGGATAATTAAAGCTGTTTCAACAATGCGGAACCCTTTAATTTCTCGCAAGGGTAAACCAAGATAGGAATGTAATCGATTACTGCTTGGACCTCACGGAAATGCTAATGGACTTCCAGTGTCGGTTTAAAAATGAGATTTTACAGGTTTCACCGACAACAGCGCTGTAACTTTCATGTAGACATTGATTGTCGCACACAGCATAAAGTGGTGGTGAAGTTAACGATCGTCAAGTGTAGAACATTACGTATTACGAAAGAAGGTCGTCGGCCGAAGTACGTTTGCGGTTCACCACGTGCCACATAAAGAGAACTAAACCTGGTTGACTGATTCTTCTTTGGTCTATCGGAACAATTTCAAGTTTTAAAGCTTCAAAGTTCAAACCCAGTAAGTACGTCGTCGATCGTATAAAAGTGCAAATGCCTCGCGAGCCGAGGTGGAAACTAGAAACCTGATAAGGGGAACTAATTAAGGCCACGTCCTTTCCTTAATTAGGAGAAAAACTTTGATGCACACTGAGACCTATGCTGCAGACTTCCTCTACTTTAGCTTCAGGTATTCGGCTAACTTCTATTCTCACGATCGATATCACGTTTTTTCTTATCGATTTCTATGATTTTGAATTATGATATTTGCGAGTCTGCCTCACGTAATACCGGTTTCTTCGACAATGGATGAATATCATGTTTATAGACTTGCGGGCTACCAGTTCGATGTAACTCCGGATTATCTTCGTCTTAATCTGTTCTCAAGTGTCCTCAGTTAGTTTGTCAAACTGGAATCACTTGCGCCTTGAAGGTATTAATGAATCAGAATGAAATTTTGACTGATTTATATGAAGACTTTTTCCGACTCTGCTAACAAATTTTATGTTACAGCTTTCTCGGATTTAAGGAGTTGAGCACAAGTGTTAAGAATCTCCACAAATAATTTTGAATATTTCGAAAATATTTAGAGTCAATAAACTCAAGCGAGAATTTAAAGACCGGTTCCAAAACCAGTGCCACATAATCACGCGGACCATTGGAAAAAGATTAGAAAATCTTTGTAAATTTCTTCCTCGGAGACAAGTCGTCTTCATTCAACGTTTCAACATATAACTGCAGAACTATTTGTCTGCAAATTATGATAAATCTCAAGGTCAAAAAAATATGATACCCTTACAGAATTTGCAAGTTTATCTGATTTTGAATTTCATAATATTAAGAAGGACCATCAAGATGATTTGATTAATATTTTATAAAGTCCTCATCCTATTCCGATGACATAAAAATTCCAGGATCAATCTCTTTTCAGCAAGAAACCAATTCATCATAAAGGAGGCATTGATCGATAGGCGTCCAAAGCTAGAAAGATCGATCTCAGAAGTGTTGGGTATCACTTCCTTTCTGCTTCCTTGATCTTGAAGATTGGCTGAGGATTGGTAACATTTCCTTGAGTGTTGTTCTGGGTGAGGAAGCATTATCACCACGGACGAAGTGTGACATTGTTTGAAGAACTTGAAGTCGTATTGCTGAAGTGGCGAGAAGGTTGTCAGGGTGGTGGGTACGTGGAATGGTGGGCAAGGGTGATGCAGGAGGAGGAGGAGGAGGAGGAGGAAGATGGGTTCGACGGCCGGCTTGTAACCCAGTGACCGGGACCGGTTCCCTCCGCGATTCCTCCTTCCGCCTTCCTTGCAAACGCACAACTGCATCATTCCCTCCCGCTCCTCCCTTTCGCCATCACTCCTTCTCTCCTCCTCCTCCTCTTATAGTTCTCTCCTCTCTCACTCTTTGCCTTTCACACAAACGCACGTGAGCGCGTACTCTCGTGGGCACAATTTCTCGTGAGCCTCACCTTGCCTCGTTTCTTCTCTTCTTCACCAACATCCCAAACTATCTTCTCTCCTCTTCATTCGTGTGCGACTTTCCCCCCTCTTCTTCAATCTCTTCACTTCTTCACTCTCTTATTTCGTCCTTCTTCTCTTACTCTTCCATCTCCTTCCTCCCCATCTTTTCTCACTCCTATCTTTGCTCTCTACTTCTTCTACTCTTCCCTCTCTTTCTACACCATCCCTCTTCCTTCCACCTCCTTTTCTTCCTTCTCATTCTGATCCTTCTCGTCCTATGCCATCTCTCTTTATTCCTTCACCTTCTTTTCCTTCTCTCTCTCTACACCATATATCTTCCTTCAACCTCTTTTTTATTCTTCTCTCTCTCAAACATATCTCTTTCTACTCCTCTCCTTCTCTCCTCTACTCGTTTCTTCCCTTTCTCTTAGATCTCTCTTGATTCCTTACATACTTCCTTCTCTCTCTAAAGTCTACACCACTTCTTTTCTTTTAATCTCTTTATCTTTCTTCTCTTTCTACCTCGCCTCCTTTACTCTCTTTCCTCCACTATCTATCTCATCTTTCATTTAGCGTCTCTCTATGTTAGAGAATCGCGACAATAGTTGAATTACGTCACATTTTACGTCACTTCTGTGGCGATATGTTGAATTGTGATCATTTATCTGTCGCTGCTAGACTTACAATGGGTGGATTTTATACAAATGGACCATTTGATTGACTGACCAATAAAAAGTGCTCTTGTCGCGAATTTCTTTTATTCTTTCTTTTTTCATCTTTCTTCTTGCATTTATTTTTCCTCCTGCTCTTTCTATTCCATCTCCCTTCACTCCTTTCTGTTTTCTTTCTTCTCTTTCTGTTCTACCTTTATTCCTTACACCCTCTCTCTTCTCTCTCTCTCTACACCATTTTGTTTTTTTCTTATGTTTCCCTTCTCCTTCTCTCCTCCCTTTTCTTATCTTGACTACATTTCTTTTTCCAACTTTCCTCATTCCCAGGACCACCCTCTTCGTCATTCTCTGATCGAATGTGGTAATACTGAATCTTCAATCTCAGGACAGACAATTTATCCCACGCTGGACGTGGGACGATTGGATTGACGGATAGACTGATAGGGCGGACGATGTGTGAAGTGGACTTGAATGATCAAATGGATACTTTTTGCACACACACTCTGTGCAGGGAAGAAGCCTAGTACATATAGAGTCGAGGATTTTAAATTCAAGATGGGCATGGTCGGCTCTAGCCAAGAAGGGCCTGAAAGGAAAAGTAGTCTATGCGACCGAGGGGGAAAGGAAGTGAAAGTACAACGCGTCGCATTACGTCGCGCTGCATCCAAGATTTCGAGTCTTCTTCCTCCCTCTCCTCCTGTTCGTTTTCCGGCTCTCTGCCCCGTGTCTCCATTTTTTAGAAGTCAAGTGTTAAGAGTCACTCTAAATTTCGTGTAACATCAAATCCGTGTTGTGGAAATTTTTTTTACAAATAGTAAGACAGTTTCTATAAACTTTGAATTATTTAAATAATTTATATCTAATTTGATTTGATTTTTTATTAGCTTCCCTAGTGAGGCTTTGTAATGAAACAGTCCTCGATTTAAGAATTTTTTCCGAGGTTTTTCATGGGAGGATTTCGAAATATGTTCTATTAGGTTTTTTCAATACAACAATTCCAGTGATTATATGTCCTCTTTCCTTGTTTGTCTCTAAATAATATTTTAATCTTTTACATAAACACTTTCTGATTTTAACATTTTTTCTGGCGTCTGTAATTTTCTACAGATGAACTAAATGCAGTCTATGGAAAAAAATTAATAAATAGTATATCACTGTCACACTAACCAGAATGTAATTTCTCTAACTGAAAACTTTCCTTTCACAGTACAGGCTGCCGTCTCATCCAATAAAAATTTTATAACGAAAGTCATATTTCATTCTGTGAAAGGTAAACAACATAATCGCCGACGTGAACTGATCATAAGTCTGATCCTAATTTGACTAAATTCTCATCATTTACTTTCATACTACACTCTCTGCCTACTGAGCTTGACGGTTTAATTTAATATAATTATGATCCTCTAAGAGGGTCATAAAGAATCTTCAATTCTCAATGAATATCCTCTGTTTGAGAGTTCCGTCACGCACTGAAGAATATGGATACAGTTCTTCGATATCTCAGTCCGGGAAAAAAGCAGGTGCATCTTTATTCCCTGACATAAAGCCGGTTTGCGCGAGAGTTAAAGTCTCAGGAGAAACTACGTACTATCAAGCAGTATTAACGTGTACTGTCTGTGCAACGTCTTTGTGTATCGCGGAGATACGAGAATCGGGAAGTTGAACTTCCTTATTCAACGCTAAAGCCCGAGGAATGAACTTCATAGAGACTGCGGTAGAACACGAAACCTCAGGAAGTGGGGATTTCATTCCTCCACTTCAACCAAACTGATGCTCAAGTCGAATCAAAGGATTTTGAACTTTTGATCATAAATATTTGTATATACATTACTTATTCATTAATTCATTCAAGAACAATTTCCTAACGTACCCCTTTCAAGATGAAAAGCTTATAAAACATGAAGAAAAAGAAGAAAAAGAAGAAGAAGATGATGAAGACGAAGAAGAAGTATCTGATGGGATATGATGTCGAAAATTGACAAGCGCCAGTTCTCAGAGATTACATGAGCCCTTAAAAAATGGGCCGTTGCGTTGGTTACCACATGAAGCTCCAGAACAAGGATATAACGGTTTAAACTGACCTGGTTGCGGTATGATTTCGGTCCAGCAGTTATCCATTCTCTTCTCCTTTCCTCTCACTCCTCCTCAACACCACCCCCTCTTCCCCTGTTCGGACACCATGAGTTTAACTCAGGTCGCATCTTGCTCACCGCGAATCTGATTTCTCCTCTCAATGCTCAGGATCTTTTCCTGCTTCATGTCCCAAATATGCAAACTTGAACTTGTACCAGTTTACCTAGCATATTTTTGCTCTTTGGTAACTTTGCAATCTTGTATTGCACCTTCTATTTTTGGATATGCCTACTTGGAAAAAATAAAATAGGTGCTTCTATTTAGTGGTGGTCCAAACTCATAATCCCATGAACATATACACAAAAATGACCCAATCGAAAACATCCCTAGCATGCTAATCGTACATTTCACGACATATTAACGGAGGCGACGGACAGGTTATACGACTGGTCGGCGTATAAAGGTCGCAGAGATAAATTTCTCGTATACGACTTTACTTAATTGAAAAGTCATACATTCTGCTTGGAAACTTGCAGAAAAACTTTCAATGATTTGTCGCTGTGCCATTGACATTTTATGATTTTGAAGCTGTAGATTATAACGCTTGTCTTTGAATTATGATAGAGTGTCATTTTCATGTATTTTATCATAGAGTCTTGAATAACTAAGGTAGCAAACATAATGTTTGCTATTTCATGTTGATCCTTCGAGCGTGATCCGAATCCAGCACCACGCAGATGTTAATTTGTGGAGATATTTACTAAAGAAATGCCAAATTTAAAAAAAAAATATGTAAGTGCCATAATAAGTCTTTCATAATTAATTAAAATTGAAAGAGATTGAAAAATAGAATATACAAAATTGTTCAGGAGGCTGAAAACGTGACAACATCGCCTTGGCGATGCTGCCTCTATCAGGCACAAGAGTTCACCAGTAAATGTATACGAAATTGCTGAGTCGAAAAAATCCTTAGCCGTCGATTCGTCTACTGTTCTGAGAATTAATTCAGTCTGATAAAGTGCTAAACTTGCTGATGTAGAATAAATCCAACATTTTCGTTTTCACTCTTCTTCAGTTCCAAATATCTAGGGTGATAAGTTGAATGAAAAAAATTCTGGTTAGGATAATAAGAATTCTGGTTATTCTAACAAGAAAATAATGTTAAATAATCCCTTACTATCAATTATAGTTAAAATTATTAAAAGTTTCTGGTTGACCATCTTCTGGTTATTCTCGGATTGGGAATTCATTCTAAACCAATCCGAATCATTCCAAAATTTGTATCCGAGTCAAACAGTTTCATTCCGATCAAATCCGAAGGAAGTTTTCAATTCGAATTTTCGAGCCGATCCGAAGCAAGTTTACAATTCAATAACTGACAAGAATTTACTGGAATAATCAGATTGGTGTTGAGAGTTGCCCGAACTAATGCGAAACAATTTCCCATTTCTGAATCAAGATATCGCATCGGAAGGGTGCAAAAAGTTAGCATTCGTTTGATGACGCTCGTGCTGTCGCAGTTTTTGAATTTGCACACGATCAGCATTGATTCATGGCTGGTAGAATGAGTAGTGAATTTAAATTAGAAGAAGAAGAGATTTAAGACCTCGTAACCTCCTATCCTTTCCAGTATATTCTTCGTGAAAGACTACTTCGGAAGACATATTTTCGTAAATACGTTGTGTGAGCGTTTTCGATGTAATCCGGTATGACGGACGAATACCAACTCTAAAGAAATTTACGACTAAGGTGGTTGCGTGCCGTCAAAGTATAGCTTTCAAAGTCGATTTACGGATCTTCGCTACGAAAATGCGATTAACTCCCTAAATCTGACAAGCGAGATAGTCATTTTTAATCTCTTGTTGCTAGGAAATTATGTTTTACACTTCATAATTAAATTTTTTAATCATGAATTTTTAAATCCAATGAAGCAATGTTTTTGTTTCTTTTTTATTTCACCAAAACTCTTTTTCTGCAGAGGGGCAAAGGTGAATGTACAATTTCCTGGCATGAAGCGAACGTCAGAAATTCTGTACTGACAGAACACTCGGTATATGTATAAGGCAATGATGTAAGAAGATTACCGCGTAAAGAGAAGTTAGTTTGAATTCTGAAATCTCGGAGTCTCTTTAAATAAAACTCAAAAACGGAGAATGAATTGACATTAGTCAATTTTAATTATAAAATTGAAATAATTGATTGCAAGATTTATTTTAATTGTATTTCAAATTAATTCAAGTAAGTCCTATTGAATTCAATTGCACTAAAGTCATTCAAAATTAATTCAAATTAATTCAAGTGTATGCCGAGTTCAAAGTTCAATTCAAGTTAATTGAATTAAATAGAATTTGATCTGAATTGGAATGAAATTCAGGTACACGTAAATTGAATTATAGAAGATTCTGAAAGCTCTCAAGTGTTCAAACATAGAGTCCGGCGGAATTTTAGATGCTTCCGAATAAGAAGATTTAAATAAGTAGTTAATAAATTACCTAGGAAAAAATATTCTCTCTTCAGATCTCTAGATAGATGCACGAAATCATTCTAATGTTTGTAAATGATTTTAGTTTTGGGAAAGACTTTAATTTTAATTTCAAAATAAGTGCACCTGTAATCAAGAATATCAATGATGAAGTATAATAGTAGGGCAGAGAGCTACATTTTTTCTTTGGAGGAGGCGTCAAGAGGCGAAACAAGATGTTTAGTTGCTCCAAGAACCTGGATGATGACCGTAGATGTCTTTTTCACTCGTAATCAGGTACTCTTTATGCAAGGCGTCTGGTTAAAATTTTCATTATTTAAATAAAAAAAGACTAACATAGTTGGTCCACATTAAAAATAAATGGGAACAATACAGTATCTATGAATGAAGTGGAAGTGACAATGAACGAAGAATAAACGGACATGTCTTCAGATCTAGTAATAATACAGCGTGCATCTCATGAAATTCACTGAAGCCAAGTCTTTCAAACGAACTCTGATACTAAAAGCTCGCGAATATGAATGAATAACTAAAATGTTTGGAATAAATGGACTGAGGTCTTGTCTTGAGATCTTGTCTCAAGGTAGGGAATGTGGGAGAGAATTTACTGTTGGGTATATAACTCCAGGAAGCAAACGTGAAACTAATGCCTTAGAGCATAATTCTTTTTTAAGAATGGCGATTTAGAAGATAAAGAGAGTTAATTTTGGACCAAGGAAAAGAAGAAGAAGAAGAAGTCGGAGGAGATGGAGTTAAAGGTCTATCGGATTCGCAGGGCACCCAGTATACAGCACTCTGTGCAAAGTAAAGAGGAGCTGCTTGGGGTCGATGGCCGGAACTCGCCGTGACCCAGTCCCAGACCCAGGACATTGACTCTACCATCGCCATCGCCATCCGCGATACGAACTTCCCTCCCCTGGTCCCGCTGTCCCACCATGTCCAACCTCCTTGGAACCTCCTCTGCACCGCGTCCCTCCGACCCTCCGACCACCCTCGCTCCCGTATCGCCTACCGATTCCTCTATGCCACGTTCAACTTGCACCAGCTCGCGTGTGTCCTTTTCCGGGACAGAGGCCTTATCGGGCCCGACCCTAAGGCCAATCGCGACCAATCGGTCCCAAAGGGTCAGCTGACTTAGCCTAACGACTCGAGAAAGTCATGCCGTCCGGGGACTTCTTCCGTAATGGCTTATGATCTTATTTGTTAGAGGAAAGCCCCCTAAAGTACTTTTATATAAACCCGAAATTTCTCAGTCTGTTCAATATTTCGATTTCACGTCATCATCAGAATGAGAACGTGATAAAAACAAGTCCCCAATTTCCGGCTTCTTTTAATTAATCTTGGGAACTTCATCAGGAGTTGTCATATCAGTAATGAAATCGCATAGTTATATGGCTTTGACAGTGAGGACATCGAACTTCAGATCACCACTCAATTTTGTCTATTTAAAATGTAGATGAATTCTGTTCTCCATTTGGTTGCAATAGTTTGGTCAGGGATGAATCTTGACGCATTATGTAATAAATTCTGATTATTTACTGTAAATCATTATCGAGGCTTCTTTACTGATTGCTGGTTACGAGTTTCGGGTTATTGGTAGGGAGGACGAATCAGGCTGGAGGTTCTTAAGAGGTTATAAGGTTTTATTATTTCCTCGTGAAATAAAACGAGCGAACGAAACGAAACCTTGGGACAGAGACCAAGGTGCCATCAATGGGCCTGTTTGCAAACGCCTGCCGTGCCAAGGGACCCCGGACCCCCGACCAAAACGCACGACTCGTTACATCAAGGTGTAAGTTTGCCATTCGCGATGCAGTGCTCAAGTTTGGGTATTTTTCACCTTAAAAATATTTCAAGGTATTCGGGGAAAATATTCAAGGAATTCATTGATTTTATTTATGTAAGCATCAGGAACTGGGAAAGAGGTTCATTTTTCAGATTGGTCGAATATGTGGGCATTAATTAATGCAATAGTAGATATTACCTAATATATGTTTACCTTGAGCTGCAGTTTTTTCAGCCAAATTTTTGTCTGTTTCTGCTTTGAGGCCACGGATATGTATGGTGTCACTCCTTGCATGCCAACGCATTCGGCCGGATGGGGCATTCGGCTCGCCCACCTCCTTCCCGAGACACATTAGCTGCTCAAATTTTCATCCGATTGTATGTAAAGTCAACTATCGCGAGATTATCCTTGCAGAAGATTGCTTTCTAGTTGTCATGCTGCCTCCTACCATGAATACAAGCTTGGACTGAAATATTTTGCTTCAATTGACAAGAA
>JAUEJJ010000013.1:6707479-6718100 GCA_032164275.1 Synergus coniferae | reverse complement strand
TAGGGTACTTTCTTAGATATATCTTTTTTGTTTATCATATAAAAAATAAATTTGTTTCATAAATTTGTGCATCTAGTACAGTAGTTTTATTAATAAAAAAGACTTTTCGTAATTGACAATCCTGGTTTGTAAAAATCATTAAGGATATGAATTTCGATTTTTTTTTTTAGAATCAGCCATTTATTTATCTTCAAGAAAAATGGACTGGGTGCATAATCAGGAAAATAAAAGTTACATAGCTTGATTAAAATAAGAAAAAAGAGTTATCTTCTTCTACTCTTTTATTCTCTATGGAAGATATCATCAGGAGATTCTCCTCGAAAATAATTACATCTACTCTCTTGATTTTTTTATTTTCCTTTTCTCAGCTGGAAGATGAAACACGACAATTTTTTTATTCCCGAGTCTTGAATGTCCCGTTGCGCTGAAGAGCTTGAGAGACTGATAGCATTTCCTTTGAGATGACCACTGACCAGTTACTCGGCTTTTTAGGACGGCCCTCCCTGTGAAAGACGGATATCGTCGAGGTCCACGTGGTCGCAGTCATGTAGGCCTTTTATGTAGGTAAGGTACGTAGGTTGGTACCCAAGTAAAGGCCTTTGAAGATGGGGATCCGTTATTCAGGGTGTCGCAAAGCCAGTTACCGTGTTACCGCAATTCAGGCCACAAAGTCAAAATACAGTTAGCCTTAGCCGCTTGCGAGTGAGAAAGATGTAGGTATGGAGCCCGTTTCGCTCACCTTACTGTGAAAAAAAAAATCCGGCTGTAGCTATCATTTGCACCCGCCGGTAAACCTACTTGTTCAATGACTTGTATTGGTAGTTCGGTGAAGCGAAGTTACGAGTACCTCGACGTTTCCGTAATCTAAGGTTTCAATGATGTCGTGGTACTCGTCTTTCCTTTTCAGATACAAGGAGAAATGGGAAGGAGATTTGCTAAAGATGCGGGGAAAAACGACTTTCGACTTCTACTTACGGAGATGTTTTTGTGTCATATGCTGATTTCCTTGTTCGCAGACGTCATCGACCTCGTTTTTGACTCATCACGTCATCTCTTGGCTACATACCGAGCACATTATCACTTTCTTTGTTTTTGCACTCTTCATGAAACCTCATTTGCGAAAATGAGGATAGTTCTCGAAGACAAGATATGATGTCATAAAACTGAAGAACTTAGTAACAATATCTGTAGTATATCTGATTGTGAGTGATATACTTGTGACGAGGTAAACACAGTTCTGTTCCACAAATAAGAACAAAATTTTTGTTGGTCAAGCAAAACAGTTTTCTTGTGATGTTCAGCAGTTCTGAAAGTATTGCCTACCCACCTTCATATATTTATACATCCTTCCCAGAAGAACTTATATTTTGATCCTGTATTTCCAATCATCATAAATTAAAACTATAACGGAACTAAGTAGTCAAATGAACAGAATGCCCTAAATATGACTAGAAGCAGTCTAACGGTAAAGAGTACATTCAGCTTCTTGCATTACAGAGATTGAATTTATTTAGCTCTACATATTTATTTATCGATCGAAACTATTAGAAGAAAATTATCAGGGAATCGATTAAGAAAGATTGTCCAATAAAGTAGACAAAAATGGAAGCAAAGCATTGTTTTTCCATATTTATATACAATCATATTAACTGATATTTACAGCCGAAGCTATAATTTTTCATTAATTCATCCTTTCCATAATGAGTATTGATTTAGCGACGATGAATCACAGACTTTTCTACTATAAAGCCTCATTTCCTCGACTTGGAGTGTATGCAAATTCTGCTATTTATAACTGACAATTGCTGCATGGTGAACTGTCGCGGATTTGCTGATTTTTCCAGCGAGTGCGATCAGCTTCGATGGTTGATGGGAGGAAATATAAAATGTTGTTCACCCTGCTCTTGATCACAATCATCTCGGTGTCAAATACCATGAAAGTGTAAGAGCAGGTGCTGAAAAGCGGGAAGTCTTTGTAAAAAGGAAAGTATGTCCCTCGTTGCCTGTTACAAAACTACTACATTGATATGCAAATGCGGTATTTAGCCTTATGTGAGAAATGAGAATGTAATCGATGATCCTGATCAATGATGTAATTAATGAATTCAGAAGCATTACACCAAGAAAAGTTACGTCTGACGATACTAATACTAAAAGTCTAATACTAAAAAAACTCGTTTCTGGATGAGATTCTAGTATAGCTGGAGGGTTTCAAATTTTTGATGATATGAGATAGAAAAATAATTGATGATATCCTTCACAATCGCTTCAGTTTCCAAGTTTTTATCTCTGAGTGACGGATTATTTCCTAGACAAGTAAGCAGATATTTTTTTTCGCCCTGCTATAGAAGTAAATTTTAAAAATGACAGTTTTGTAAAAAATAACAGTACTAGATAAAGAAAATGTATCCTAACGCTTTCTGTGAAGAGTTTGGCTATCATCATCAATTTCAACATGGAGTCAGTAATATTTAATTTTAGAGAAAAAAAGTTTCTTGATTAATAATTTTTTTTTCCAGTAGATAATAGGTACAAAGCCGGACTTCAATCACGTGCCTTTCTTGCGTTAAGTGTCTTCCACAAAGAGGGCCTTGTGCAATAGGACTCTGCGAGGGACTCTGTGACTAAGCCTTAAGAAACATCAAAGAAGAAGTGGAATGAGAAGGGCTACTGCAATGTTGCAACACGCCACTTTTTCGGCCCATCCACGTGTATCTTCAATTTTTACTGCTCAACCTGCTGCATCTTTTTCCTTGAACTCTCCCTTCTTCATTTCCATCTTTCTCTTTCTCTCCTTACCAACTTACTTCATCACGCCCTTCCTCATTACCTTTTGCTCTTTCTTTCTAACTACTTGTGACTTAGAATACCTCTCTCCCACTTTGAAATACCTTTCCCTTTCTTTCTTCCTACGACTTCTTCCCTGAAGAGTCGTCAGCTTCATACATATGGTCTACAACTACGTGTAGATGTAGCCTAAAAACGAGTCATGAGCTTCTGGGAGGAGGAAAAAGGAGAAGGGAGGTTGGGATGTTCGGACATCATGCGGCATTCCAGGCTGCACATTGAAGACAGAAAGAGAGAGAGAGAAATAAAGAGAGATGGATTGAGTAAGGAATGGATAAAGGGTGAGGGGGAGGAGAAAGGCCAACGCCCAATTTGCAACCTACGGGGACGTGTTACCAGTTTCCGCGTTGAAATAGACTCCTGTGGGTGTACCAGGGCTAGGCCTAGACTGGACAATTGTTTTGCTTTCGCGACTTGATACCACGGAGGTTAACGACACCCGTCGTCACTGTTGACTGTCGAAACACTCGACTGAATATAATTTTTGGGCACTCGAGGGACCAGATTACGAGTATGAAGGGGCATCGAAGCCGGCACGATTTGCTGGGAAGCACGTCTTTTGCATTTGTGGTATTTTATTTTCAAATTGTGGTCATTTATTTTCAATGCTAGGTAATTTCTTTAAAACGTTTTTCCGAATTTCTGGCTTGGTTACTTTTTAAATATCTTTTTTCTCCACAAAATACTCTCTTTTCAGGATGAGAGAGGAAAGCTAATTCGTGGCACTTTCACTCTCTTCTAAGGATATGACGACCCCTCATAAAAGTCACATCCCTCACACTCTCCTGAAAAATATGTGGGGTGTGACCCATGTGAGCTATTAAAGGTATGTATTCGGTCATACCGACCTCCTTTTGTGTTCATTAGGACGCTCCCCTGTACCAAATATATCATTTGCAATGTTGATCTTAATTAATTTTATCATCTTCTTATTGTCATTGACTTCTTCTTCTTTCATGAACTGAATCTCAATCAAAAGTGACTAAATATGAAGTCATATACGGCCCACGCTTGGTCCAATTTCGACAGCCAAAGATCGACTTGCCAAGTGCAAACCATAGTTATCATTCCGTGGTTGGCGCGATAATGTTTCCGAGCTTCGGCAAGTGTTTTTAACATTTAAGTAACATATCCCTTCATGTTATTAAAAAGACATATTGTGTCATGCTGTGTGACATGTGCAAAGACTTGCCATGAAAAACAATGAAATTAAAAGGAAATATGCTCGGAAATATGCATAGATAACTAGTATGGAAATGTAGGAAATGGTAATATTTTTAATTCTTCAGCATATCAAATTGAATGACTTCAAAATATTTTTCAGTAAAATGCACGAATGCTTCTGCGAATATTTATAGTATTCAGTTGATTGTTTGCTCACTTGCCTATAGTAAGCACAAGTCCTTCCGAATATTGTAGACTGTATGACTCGAGTCATTGCCCGAGTCGTCCGCCTCTTTGTATTTGCACTTCACTTCCTTGAAGTGTTATTATTAGCAATGCAGGAAATCCTTGGAGGAATTATCTTTTCGTTATAATAAAGGTATTCATATTCTTACATAAAATCCACTTTAATGACACTTTGATAATATATCTTCACATTTTCCCTTTAAAACGTAATTAAACTCTCCTATGTTTAATCAAATGGAAACAGTTTTCCACATTTGGAATAATATCGTCCCACGCAAATGAAATTTGCATTGCTAATTTGGTTCATAAATCAAACGTATAATTATATATTTTTAAAAATTCATTACATCAAGTCCACGGAAGAAAAGCAAATCTTCGGGGATTTTGTTTACCCGCGTTGGGATTCGAATCCATCAGCTTTACAGCTTCCGTACAAGAAACATCAAAATTCAAACACGTTATCACTGAGCCATGCCAATACATTTTACAACTTACAATTGTTCCAGCAATATCCGTACTTATAATCATATTTCATTGGTGAAGTTAGATGTGTAATCATTTATTAAATGAAGAAATAATTCATTAATGAATATTCTTTACCACTCAGGCTACTTATTGATGAGTCCATTAATGATCTGGAACCAAATAATTTTTACAAGAAGTAAATAATATATTTTAAGTTTTAATAACTTAAAGTATTTTTCTAAATTCACATGTGAATTTCGAACATGAAGTGAGTTAAAGGTGAACGTGGAGTGAAGTGAAGATACACAATCGTCTCTCTGTTTCGCACGAGGTTACATAAACCAATTTCCGTACTTTATACATATATCAAGATGCACTAATTACTGAATACATTTCTCCCTGATTATTCGAGACTAACGACTGTAATCATCAATGGATTGCACCAACTTTCTATCCCTATCCATCAAGTCTCAGGTCTAAAGAAAAATTTTCCCGTATCCGCTCTTTTATTAGATTCTACATTAACTCTATCAAAATTATCGGAAGTTCCTAGATGCACCGGCACTTTCACAGGAGAAAATTCTTACGCTACATATATTCGCGTGACTAGCCGCGTTCTCGGGGAGAAAGGACTGTCACTGAACGTTGATTCGAAGGCCGAGACGTCCGGTAGATTTTGTTTCATGGGAAATTGGTGCGAGCCATGTGTCACCATTGCCTTTCTCTCCGGATATCAATTCAGGTCCCGCAAATGAAGTCCGGCTACGTAAGAGAATTTGCTTGAGAATCTGCGTCACACCTTAGGGAAGAAAGTCTCGTGAAAGTCTCAGGTTCATCGGCTTGAAATTAGCGAGCTGCGGTGCTCAGTATAGTTTGTTGATGTGAACTACTATTGTTGAGGAGAGGGGTGACATAAGAAACCCATAACTCTCCCACCACAATGTGATACCAAGGCCCGTCACGGGCCCCCGACACCTTGACACTGTACCAGTTTTGCTAGATCGACAGGACAACGACCGGCACTCCCATGAATTCGCCAATTGCCTGCTTTTGTTTTTATTTCTCAAGACCTTTCTTTTCTCGATCCACCTCTCACATTTTAGAAAAGTTTCTCCGAAAATGATTCTCTTCTCGTTTCTAGAAGTTCTCACTTTTTCTTTGATGAAAGTGTTTCATTAGTTTCATACTGTTGGTCATCGAACTGAATGTCATTGATCTCTTAATAGACGATTGGAGAGGTGAATAAAACAAAATGAACATACAAAAATTATTCCTTCCTGTAGATTTTCACTAACAGAGCTAATTTTTCTATTGTTGATTCTTGTCACAGACTGTAAGAAACTGCAGAAAGTGAAACTGAGGTTTTCTCTTACATTCCTTTTAGATTCCAATTTATGTTACGTCAGCAAAGTAGTTTATCGATGGTAGCTTTTCCGACTTCTATTTCTTTTAATTTTTTCTCTTTTTTTTTTCATTCTTTTTCTTCCTTCACCATCTTTCCATCATTTGTCCACTTTCTTTTTATCACTTTGACATAAACCTAGAATTGTCCATGATGTATGCAATGAATTAAAACTCTCACAGCAATTTTCACCTTAATTCGCGAAAGTAGAAAGATTCGAAGATTATCCTTTTTACGACTCATAACTTCTCTCCAACATTTTTCTACATCATTTGATTTCAGACCCGTCCATTAAATATACAAAACTTTTTCTTCATTCTTCAAATCGAAATGTTTTTCTAAAACAGCTAAAATTGATAGCTACTTTCGCACATTTTCTCATCGTGAAAGAATATGAAAAATTCATGAGAAAGTAAACTAATCATTCACGGACTTATCCTAGTTTCCAATCATTATGGATAAGTTCCAAGAACCTCGTTTTTTAAATCAAAATAATACACATCCTTTTCTACAACTTTCTGGTGCTGATTTTAACTTTGCAAGTCATTAGTAACTGACTGACTATTACACCATGCTTATGGTGTTTTCCTTAGGCGTAGAGAAATTCCTATCGTTTATCGTCGCTGTTCCTCGACCGCATCGAGCTTCGCTCCTTCGATTTCCGCGCCAGGTAGCCAATGTAATAACGCGTATACAGTATATACACTGTACAGTATATATATGGTAGATACACCGACCGCTGATTTCACTTTCCCCAACGTCCATCGTTACCCTTTTCTGTCCCTTTTTTTATCACTGAGGAAAGTAAATACGCACGAGACCCGTGGGAGTCTCCCGGATTCTAAAAGTTGTTATAGATCTCTGAGCCCATCACTTGCGCTGGGGGTTTTCTCCCTCTTTTTCCTCTGCCATAATCCTAGTTTCTCTTTCTTAACTAATCTCCATCCTTTCATTAAGACCAGCTCCCAACACAATCATGCCTTCAATCCTCAAAGCCTCCGAAAACATTGTTTTCTTACAAGAATCAGTTTAAAAGAATCAATAAAAAAAAAGCTGATACCACTTGTGAGAAAGATTCCCTGTGGTCATCTAGCGGCTGATATTGAAAAGACCGGCGACCACCACTTGTGAGAAAGGAAACACTTGGCCACCTAGCGGCCGAAAGTTATTACTCACAGCACCAATTTGAGAAATCAAACATTCATCATCCCGTATACTTGCCTAATTCATTATTTCTAGTTTTACAGGATCTAGGTGATGAAAGTTGATAGAGGTCGAAAAATGATGAGCCCAAGGGCACAAGTGGACACCTTAATTGGATAGAGAGTGGAAGACGTGAGATATAGTGCATAAAGTCGTATTCTCAGGGAACTCCCTTTCATCTCGCCGGTCAAGTTGGATTCGCGTCCCTCGCGGTGAAACATGGCTAAAGGGGTATGCTATTAAGTTCTGGGAAGCATATGAATATGATTCCAACGACCGGCTAGAGAGCCTCGACCGTGATCGCTGATTCCAGCGCAACTATATAGAGTTCGGTGGGCATCGGCTGTTTCCGGCTTTGCGTCGAACCAACGAACTCGAGCGACTCGACGATCTCGCGGTCTTGATGTCTCTCTCGCGGTGAATACGCCGACGGGTCAACGCACCTAGCCTAACGAGCGACCATCCAACCAACCTATCTATCTACCTACCTACCTACCCACCTACCTACTTATCGTCACTTATTCCCTGGCTTCTAAGGCTCTTGAACAGCAACCGAATTGGCAGAGTGCCTAAAGGGACTGGTTACACTGGTACACGCTCGTGAGAATTCGCACGTATGCAATTCGCTAACCAAATTTCGATGGATGTCATTGAGGGTCCCATGTGAAGAATGTCATATGATGAGTCTCAATCCCTGAAGCAGATGAAACCACCTAAAAATCAATTACCAGCTGAATCCTTTGTATATTTTTTAATACCTAAAGTCACTCGTGATGCTATGTGATCTTCTGAATCCTCTTCTTGAACAGCAGACGCGGAGTTCCTAAAAAGACACAATCGTGTGGACTTACACGTATACATAATAATGCAGACCAGCTGTGAATGGCTTGCGCGAGATGCGATATGTTCCTGATGTCAATCATTGAAGATAGGAAGATTTGACAGGTTTTGGACATCTTTGACGCATTAAAGGAAATACGATGCCACCTGTTGCTTCAATGCATGAACGAGTTCTTACATTTGGATTTTAGATTCATCTTGTTCCTTCAATCCTGTGTAAACCTGAATGACATCCTTTGAATGAATGACGTCCTTTGAAATCTGATGACATCCTCTGCAATCCCTTACCATGTTGCAACATGGCAAGAACCTCATTCAATCTCTGGTGTTTTATGATACATCGAAGCGATTTAATAAATATACTAATCTATAATTATTAATCAAGTAAAATAACGATGATCTCCCCTAATTAATGCAGTACCTGCTCAAAAAGCGAAAAATTAAAACCTGCCTTTCATTCCCATCACCAGCGGGTAATTATTTCCTTCTTTTTTTTTCTCTTCAGCTTAGAGCTTGGAGACTTTGATGCGATGACACAGCATAGAAGTCGAAAGGGAAATTTAAATTGATATAGTAGGAAGTAAAAGGTGCGAAGAGGACGATGGAGGATGAGGGAAGAAATAGGATAGATGGATAGAAGAAAGCAATGCGAGAAGGATGGAACGGAAGTGTTCAGAGGTGTTCGTCCGAGTCGTTGAAAGGCGATTGTGCAAAGTTTGCGCCTGTCTTTTCTCCCTGACCTAACCACTCTTCGCCTCGCTCCAGTCCACTCTGATGTTTCGCAGCTCGACGCTCTGCTTCGCTTCGCTTCGTGTTCCTGTTTGCCTGGACAAAATCGCAGGAGCGCGAGCGCAGCAACAGACCTCACCTCGCCGCAGCCGCGCTCACTGCTCTGTGTATGCGCAGCCTCTAGGTCGGCCGTTCACCCTGTCCCGACAATCTGCCGGCTCTGTGCACACCGCGAGCTGCTGAAACAGCACGATCGAATTTCGTCTCACCGCGATATTTATCGCTATTATGCAAGCGCATGATCTGCCGTAAATTGAAATCCCGGCCTCTCGCATTTTATTTCGATAAAAGGAACCAACTGGCGCTAAGGAATGAGAGAATAATGATATATGGATGAAAGGAGGCTTCGAATATTAAGTAACATGAAAAAGGGTAGGATGTTATGTTTATTGCTCGATATGTTATGCCTCGTTGGCAAAAAATAACCTTGGCATCTCCAAGATGATACCACATATTTTTATGTATATATTTTATTTTTTGAAAAGCATATATATAAGTTCTTAAGGCTTTGAACAGTAAGTGACAATTTTTTCGACATTTTTAAGGTGAATTTGAGAATCCAGAAGTGACCTATGTATTTGAAGGACATTTCGGTGTATCACTACAATTATATACCAATATTGCATCCCCGAGATATTTACGTCATACGTCCAAAGTGAGAGGACTATATGAGATATCAGATAGTAAATGCTTCTTAATAGAAAGAGCACTAATTTTTCTCTTAGGGAGATTCAATTTTTCAAAGTAAAACCTATTTAGTACTTATTTCATATTGGCATTAAAAATTTTTCAGCAGGCTACTATGCATTTCTATGAGAGACTTTTATTACTACTGCAGGTCCTTTTCTTTGGTATACGAGTTGCTATTAATTTATATTAAATTTAAATTCAGTTAATCTACCTCGAAATAAGATTTATCTGATAGATGATTCCACTCTAAGTTGTAGTTGAAAAATATCTTTAGTAAAATCATCCAATCGGGACGTCATAAAGTTCAATAGATGCGTATAACTTGTTAATAGAAGATTTATAAAGCTGTAATAATTAGAATCCTCTGGGATACCATTTTCTGCATTTAGTTTGCTACAGACTAGGGTGTAATAAACACAAAGAGGTAACTCTGAACTTCTTATGCAATTTTATGTAATAAAAGTGCAGTTAATCAACAAACATACTATTCATAAATATGAAATCTAGAACGATAAATACACTTATTACATTCTCTACGTGAAGAGAAAGCGTCATATTCATAAATATGCTTTTCACCTTTGTGAAAAGCAAATCTAGTCTAAAGAATAAGAGAAAACTTGAAACATTATAAGAACATTTGTTCCAGTCAAATCTATTTATTTTAAATACTTCATACATTCTGACTAAAATATATCATTAAAATAAGTAAATTATGAATATAGAAAATGGATACTGGATTAAAATCCTCTCTTCCTCTCCTACTCTTGAGCTGGTCTAACAAGTAAATTACTAGGTTGCCTTGACTCCTTCAATTCGCCCCTGTTCCTTGTCACAATTATTATTCATCTAAGAATAACTCATAATTTATACAATGAAAATTATTTCATTTTTGATTAAGATATTAATTTATCAAGCATAATTCACTCCAAACAAAGTTTTAGTTCGTTGGGAGATTTTATTTTTGATATTAGGCAT
>JAUEJJ010000013.1:6673945-6694489 GCA_032164275.1 Synergus coniferae | reverse complement strand
TTGAGACTGAGAATTGAGGCTGAGAATTGAGACTAAGGTGCAAGTTTTTAGAGGAAGTATGAGTGCAAATAAAATAGGAGTCTGAGGAATTTTAAATTAAATTCTGCTAAGTCGAGAATTAGGACCCTCGGGAGCTCCCTTGGTAGCCTAAGGGGCCTAGACATAGTTGAGGTGAACGAACCTCCGAACCTCCCGGGCAAGAAAAAAAGACAAGTATCAGAAAAAGGCAAAGAAGTGAAGAACAGTAGAGAAGGAAGAACTGAGCGAAGCCAAGAACGAGGGAAAAAGAGGCGACGAAGAAGGAGAAGCTCTGGCAATCCGGCATCAGCAAGCCAAGTGACGTAGAAAAAGAGACGATGATGGAAAGAAGAGGCCGCCGAAGATTGCCGGCGAAGACGTTTGTGATCCTAATTTCCCCTCTTGTCAGTTGATAGATAAATCGTTCGTTAATTCTTTCCGTGGGAGGAGACCCTCTGCTTTCATTTCATCGTTTTTACCCCAAATACCTCCGAAAGGGAAAAAACTTGTCCAATTAGGATCCATCCTAAAATCAGACAAAATTTTTCAACAGATATATAGGTCGATAAAAGTAAATTTCTAACAGAAATTAATATTTAGCTGTTCCTCCCACTGCATTCAAGGACTCAAATTCAGTCACGCAGTAATTGTACTGTGGTTCACTTTTTATCAACTTGAAGGTGATTTGAAAAGTAAAACACTTTTAGTAACGATATACAAGAGCAAACTGTCGTAATTGGCATTGATAGCATATGTGCTGGTTGCTAAAAAACAATTGTCATGATTAAATATTTTTACTTCTTACCAACTGTTTGGTCTTTTATCTAATCTTCATTTTCATCAATTTAATTAGACACATACTTGACTGCTGACAAGGAAACTTACTCTCTATAATTGTCATTCTATAATGAATTCAACTACATCACATTTTAAAACTCAGATATTTTAGACTCTCCTTACAGAGGTTGATACTCCCAAGTATAGAAAGTGAGTCTGCCCACTTTCATTCTCATCTCGAACCCAATTCAATCTTCCCCATTCACACGATCTCATAGAAATCCCGACTTTCAAATGTCCAAGAATTTTCCACTTTTCCTTTACAATCAAGTTGTTATAGATTCAGCGATCTTTGCAATTCTCGAGTTGCAAGAGGAATCTCCGATAGCACTGAACGCAGTTGATTGTACCAAAAGGTCAAGTCATTTTCGTAAAGGTCGTCGTAACGAGCGTCGTGACGTGCCAGCGTTTTCCACTTTGCGCTGCGACAACCTGTCGTCCTAAGGATCAATGGGTCAGGGACATTTGCTCTCGGTTCGATCAGCTCGTATGCACTTCTTTCTTGGAAATGCCAAAGACTGACGACGTCTTCGTGAGCGAGCAGACGAACGATAGTTTCGATTCGCGGTTGGCAGTCAGCATCTCGGATGTTCCAATGTTCCATGCATCGAAGGTCTAGCTCGGCAAGACTAGCGATAATGCCAACCAGTGGCATTTACACCACGGCGGTAAGACCACCTTTGCTTAGCTAGGCTATAACCACTCGAGCTGCACGATCAGAGTACTCACTCTCGCTCTCTCCCTCTCTGTCTCTCTCTCGCGCTCTGTTTCCTACCCCCTTGCCCTTTCCTCCCCCTATTTCCATTCCCCATCACCACATCACTTTGTCTCTCTTCTTCTCTCCCTGGCTACTTCTTTAACGTTCCATTATATCTGCCGACATTCTATTCCACCTCAAGCATAGATGTCTTCCGCCAAATAGAAGAACCTCTAGGACCTTTTTCTTCTATAGTTATTTAAAAAAATGAGCTTTGATTAGAGTTAAAAAGGGCTTCCTTGGAAATTAAAATGTTTTATCTGATTCTTGAAGTAGGTACTTCTTAATCCTCAATTGAGCGATAGACAGAAGATTCCAGAGCAAAAGACAAGCAACTCTTCTTCTATTAGAAGATTGTTATAATTAATCATGTAATGCAGTTTTCTATGTTGTAGTTTTAAAATTAATTGCATTCAATAAGATTACAAAAGAGTTGACCCTGATTGTAACAAGTAAATATTACCTTGTTGTGATTAGTTTTTTCCATGATTGGTATACTTATTAAACTTCTGACGCAGTTATTCCTTCAGCAAAGAAAATTCTTTCATCAATTCAAGTTCTTGATGCAAACTTGTAGTATGATAAATGATCCATTGGCGAGGTTGAGGATCCCAGAAAAATCGTGTCATCGGTCAAGGACTGCAGGTCGATCATCCTTGTAGAGGTTTAAACTGGTCTATGACATCGACTCTAATCATAAAATCCTATGACCATCAACAACTCGTGTAATTCAAGATGCTTTTCTCTTTATGTGATTAAAGCAGAAGCATCCAAGTTTTCCCAATAAAAAGAGCGAGAAAATAATCAGAATCTATTAATAGCTCGAAACTTCCTTGCTGATAGAGACTTAAAAATGTATAAACAACTGATAAGGAGTTGTTTCGTTCTTTTTTTTTTTTTCATGCTCTGAAGGTTGGGTTTCGAGCGACGTCCCCGAGGTCGTTTGAAGAGCTAATCTAGGCATTGTTAAGAATTGTTCGGGACAAAGGCACCCCGTTATTCATGCCGTTGGATGCAGGATGCAGTGATGCAGTAGGAGGAGTTGGTCGTGGTGATGGTGGTTGTGAGTGGATCGCCTTGACGAGAAAATCACGTGGCCGCGGGAAATGACTCGTTATATAAACTAATGATTATCCAGTACTGTACATTGCTTGAACTGTGTCTAATAATCCAATGAGAGTGACACAGTCTAACTAGAACCCTCGCTTGTTGGTATCCGAGTTCGATGACGAGTGATAGTAATGCACTCGTAATAATTATTCCACCTTCTATTTAGCTGCGATCATTGAGTACGAGGAAGACTTGTCTGACACAACTGCAACATAACAATGACATGATCATCTATTAAGAAAGTTGTGCATAAATCTCTCTTAACAAATAGATTTGTCATACCCTCTATAAAATTTCTCTACCAACTGAAAACCATCTTCTTGGATCTTATTTCCATCTGCACCATCTTATTTCTACTGCAAGAACGCATATTCGGCTCACGAGGTTCACTCTTAAATTAATTAAAGTTTCGACCACAAATCACTTTTGCTCGCTTTTGCCCCGCGCACCCAACCTGGCGCGCTTCCTGGCCTGAAAACCTGTTTGAGCACTATCAAATATTTGTTCAGCATCCGCATGATGCAGAATCTTAATTACTTCTCCTTATCGGTTATTATTGCAAAAAAATTAGGAAGGCTGAGAGAAAGACGAACGGCAAGATCTGACGGATTATGATTACGAAGATGATGATGACGATTAAGGTATATAATGATGAGCTTAAGGATGATGATCATCATCGTCTTATCGCTTGATCGTGTTTCAAAGCCAATGCAAGGTGATTGCTCTAGGCCAGAAATTTTTCACCCTAGGACAGCTTGCTTGCTCAAGGAAAGGGTTTTCAGGACCATTTGACAAAATTTACTCATAATCCTGTGCCAACGGAAGGCTAGACAATAGACATGCGACATGCATGTTACATGTTCTTCGTCAATCGTAATAAAGTTTCGTCCGAAGGACTCGCTCTTAATTGAACTAATTATTTATTGTTGCATTACCTCCCAAGGACAATGCTTGCTTTTTTGAAAAAAAAAAAAACCTAGTTATCTGTTATTATTTCTTGAATAGAGTATGTCAGTGGAGAAGAAGAATGTTGATTCGTATTTGTAGGTTTTCCTTTATTTAATGAGTTCCACTATCAAGTTTATCTTTTCGTAGACGAGAGAACAGCAGTCTGGTCGCTGTCTCTCTTAAGTTTATGTTTTGTAAACAACAATCTCATGTAAAATACATTAGACTTCCTCGTTTGAATTTATTACTAACCACAGTAGTTATAAGAGTCTCCAGCATTTAGAGAATGATAAATGTTTAAACAGATTAAGAACTTGTACAGTACCAGTAAAGAGTTTGTCAATCAGTTATTATACCTGTTAATTTAATTTATCAGTTGATATTTTGTAAACTTGACCTAGTTTGCAAAATATGCATAGTGACGACTGATAGGTTGGCATCGTTTAATACCGTTTAGAAATAGAGCATTCGAGAAGGAAAAATGTAGAGGAAGCATTCAGTTTTTTAGTGTCGAGATGTTCTGAAAAGACATCCTTCTTATTCTTAATAGGATAAAAAATTGGATCAAGCAGGTAGCGCAATATTTATTCCGCATTTGCCGAGTGGATATATATAGAAACCCGGAAAGTGGGTCAACGGCGACCCTGTGGAGAACCAAGTTCAGGGGCATTGCAGCCTCGCCTTCAGAGTTGGAATGGTAAGGTCTTAGAGATGGGTAACATACGTCAAAGGAACCACTGAACGAGTGAACGCTCTAACGGTGTTTGGTCCGTCTAGTTTTATTTTTCACCAACACCAACAAGCAACCATTCGTTCCGGTCCTCTACCTCCTTGTAACAACCTCTTTCCCTCTTGCGGTGTACCTCTTTCTCTCTTGCACTTACATTCTTATATCCTTACGTCTTACGGGACCCCAGACATTACTCTCCTCTTTGTGTATATCCCTTTCTCACTTTCTTTATCCTTTTTTTTCTTTCACCTTGACGAGAATCTCAATTCTTAACCTAGGAAAGGTGTTCATGCTGGAGAGCGCGTGCCACTTTTCAGGCGAACTTGACCTACAACGTAAAGAAAAGTGGAAAAGACCCCTCGCTTTCAGTCCTTTGCTCTCACCCACTAATCTTCTGGGTCCATTCAGAACTTCGGGTCATTCAATTTTATTAGATGGTGTGGAGGATGATCAATCAGTTTAGGGATTTGGGATAAACTTCCGAAAACCATTTACTTTCGATTTCTTTGAGGCTACTTATGTATTTTGAATCGCTGATTACGAAAATGACCATGAAAATTGGCACAAATGACATCTTCAAGGTCAAAACTAAAAATATGTCCTATTTTCAAAATAATACGAAATTTTACTTCAGAAAAATTATTCAAAGAGATAAAGATTTATTTTAGCAAACTCTACAACTTTTGTTTGAAACTTTTTTCCTTAGATTAACTGTTTTCGAAATAATGTTAATAAAACAAAATCAGAGGTACGTGACTCTCGGAAGTACACTCGCGATTTGTTGCTAAAAGTAATAAGGACCTTTAAAAATGTTGTGCGTCTTGATGAGATTGATTCCTTGATGAAGGTCAGCAACTTTGTTCTTTTTCGCCTTTCTTTGATTGGATAAAGAGTTGTAATAGAAATAACAACAATAACTCGACCTCGACGAAATTGTGGCGAAGGCCGGGTGCGATAAGAAGGCAAGTCGTTCTATATAATCGCGAAGCGATAAATGCGCCTATATAACGCGTCGATAGACAGGTGGACAGGTAGATGGAGGTAGAGATAAGTAGGTTGATAGATAGGTAGGTAGGTAGGTTTGTAGGTAGCTAGGTTGGTTAATCGTAGTCCAAGCGTTGTAAAAAAGGCACGCAACAATTGAAAAATAGCTAAAATTCCCATATTGAAAACAGCAAAACACTTTAAAAAGATAACTCTTGACATTATATCTCCTGAGATAAATTTGTAATGGATATCAAACTTTCCAAAGGTGAACAACTTAATTTAAAAAGTTGATGTGAGAAATTGATCAGAGCTGTGTTTATGTGTCCGGTACACATGTTTATGAATGATACATTCAGGTGTAAACTTCGTGATACATGCACTCGAAGTGTAGTTCATGTGTGGGTGTATCGAGTGAACACATGTAAGTTGGGAAGAGACATCGCTTGGACGGCCGGGCATCGCCTTGGTTGTATTTGTGATGGTGAAATGTCCCTGAGGACACGCGAGAGAGGCGGCCAGGGCGTGGTTTCCTAGTGCAATTTTTTGCTTGCCTAGAATGCAGCAGCCGGCCTTCACTGAGATAAGGATATTTCAGGTCAACTCTCCTAATCCTGATCCATCGGATTGAAAAACTTTCCAAATTTTTAAATGAATTATCCCGTAATCGCAACTTCCTCTTCTCGCATTACTTAATTCTTAATGAATCTTCTCGGATCTCCGCACGACCTTGGTTAATTATTCAATTAAGGAAATTTTTCCCTCGGATGCTCGCAAAATAAGTTGTAAACACAAGTTAGATTTACTGCAAACCTTGGATTCACTGTGAAAAAAAAATCAGGTATAGGCCGGTTTGTAGTTTGTGTTTTAGCATTATGGAGGTATAATATTTAAAAGGACCGGTTTCCAGATCATTGGTTGCGATGACATTACAATATTTCAAGCCTACCACATTAATTTTTTCGGGATCTAGTCTATACGATAAACGAAATGTATAGTGGGAAAAAATGGTGTCCTAAGTGGTGGAGATAATTAGTATATATGGTATAGGAGATACAAGCTGCAAGAAATTTGTGTGACTTGTTTTCCAATGTCGAGGGACTAAAAAATAGCTGCAATTTATTAGTTAGTGTACTTCCGGGTTTGGGCTGGAGAATTTTAAACTTAAATTAACTTTTTTTTTTGTGACAGGCTGAATAATCCGATAAAAGTCCACGGTTTCCTGCATTTTTTGAGGCTAAGAAAGATTGGCTGGTTTCAGATGTCATAAAAATGCAAAGAGCATGCATAAATAATTCACACTTATTTTGGAAAGACAAGGTTTAAATCTTTTTACCTTGAGGAGTCAACTGAAATTAATGACAATTTGATAGTTAAACTTCCCCATTTAGTTGTTAATTTTTAAAAAATTGAAATAAAATAGTAAGAGTTTCTTTTTTTATGTTTCAGAACACGACCAGCAAAAAACACTGCCAAGTGGAAAGCAGCACCACCCATCGACTTCGAAGAAGTCGAAAGAGGAATGGAGTCCCAAAACCTGATTTTTAGGAGATGAGACTTGCTTGCGCCAACCACGAGATACGGAAGCTTCGCACTGCCATTAAAAATCAGCTGCCTAGTCGTGGTTCTCTCTTCTCTTCCAATTACAATCATTGTTGGAGGAATGAAGATCTTAAAAGACTGGGAGAAATCGCTTTTTCGGCGCTTTCCAAACTACCAAGCTGATAATTGCTTCTTGCTCTGCAAAGATGCTGCCAGGATGTCAGTTCTTCTCCAACTGCTTCTTCCAGCAATGGATGCAACTTTTACTCTTTAATTCTTACTATTACTAGGAAAAAAATATCGTAACTGCCACTTTACTTACAATTTTTTAAAGTACTCTACACATCACACTGTGAATAAAATTTTGGATCTAATTAAAACCTGTTTGTGTTTAAGATTCAGTTAAATTCTTTTAGAGCCAATAAATTAAATTAGAGCTGATTCAAATGTGGGTATGGATTATGGAGGTGTAGTAATAGAAAATTAAATTATTTAAAAGATATTTATTGCAAATTATTTAAAACAAATTCAGGTTTGAATTAGTCTGGAACCCATAGTAGTTGTTTTCCATCCAATAGTTGTTACTATCCGTTTTCTCGGTGCACTTATACTGTTATCATTGTTACTGCCTGCTACTCTCGAGTGCCGTCGATATTGTTTCTTATTATCAACTAAACTGTCTTAGAATTCAAGACGTATACGACGGGCTTTACAGCGACTCTTGCTCGATTACTATTACAATATTATTATTTTTATTTAGAGTTAAGAGACAGTTCGAATGTTTTCGCGGACATGTTCCGCTTTTTCCTGTGTATGATCGCGTCATTGTTCCTAGTATGGTGGATTTCTCTTTAAAGCTTTACGATAATTTATAGATACTTTCTCTCCACTATTGGAAGTTCGAAAATATATTTATTTAGACAAAAATAATTTTGAAAATTAGGAGCATGCGTGATTTTACGCAAGACACTGTGTATATGTGTGTACGAGTTACCAACAACGAATATTTGTTTCACCTCTTTTTTTTTATGTAATACTTCATCTATGCTGAACTCCCGAGTAGCGAGTAAGTAATCAACTTTCGCTCCACCCAATATTTAATACTGATCATTGTTTTCAATTATTGTTGCAAGTTAAGTATTTTGCGATTCTCACTAAAGCTCTGGAATCGAAGGTGATTCCCATTCATAGGATTAAGGGAATGCTCGAAAAAGAAGAGAAAAAGGGAGTGTGAAAGCACGTGAGAAAGAGTGAGTGAGTATGTGAGAGAGAAAGAGACCAAGAGAAAAAAGAAATATATATTTTTATACCTTTTACTTCGGGGAATCAAAATTGATTTCAGACTTTCGAATTATTCAGCTTTGTTCAATTTGTCTTCTTTCTTTTCTTCTATTCTCCTCGCGAGCCTTGTAATCCGATAATCGATACACCGGTGAGAGTTCATTATTTGAGGTCACATTCGAAAGACTGCGTTGTTGTTTATAATTATATTTTTACCGGCGCGACTTATGAACGTCACCTCGATTAAGGCCGGCGATATAGTCACTCCTACATCTTATAGATTTATCTTAAATTATTATTTTTTGCGATTTGTAGGTACTTTACCTATAGGTATTCGTTTTGTATAATAAATAGTGATATTCTGAAGTCCTGCACACTTTTTCTCCATCGTGATCCTTACACTAAAGAAAATGAAGGTGAGAAAGTTTAAATCTTTCTGGAAAATGCAAGGGGAATTGAATGATTCACTGTATAAAAATGAACGACCACTTGCATAATTTCTCTCTTCCGCTTTTTCACTGAAGGACGAGAATTCTTAATTGCTTCATTGTAAACAGTTATTGTAATGAATTTTTCTTTTCATGCATTTCTCTCATACAATGTTGTTTAGAATATCTACGTTAAAAAAAATGAACAAACCGCGGTGGAGGAACTTTTTCGATTATATATATTTCGAGTTATATCTTCAGTACTCATTCTAAAAAGCGAGCTAACATGTCACACTTTTCCCCCTTGGTACAAAATAAACTATTAATTCAGAATCCTTTCTTCCGTCCATCCTAACATTTTTTTTTTTTATTAAAGAATTACCTTTAATTTAATTAGGTCTCCTTATCAAAGACCAATTATTGAATAAGAAATGCTCGATTTTTTAAGTGCTAATCTTTCACAGAGCAAATTTACATTATCTCAGAGATAATTTAATACGAAATTGATTGGGTCTTACAAACGTATTCAATTAACTTAAAGGTACTATACAAACATCATGTATGTTTGTTTTGAACTTTTTAGGAAATGTAGAGATCTGCAAGTGGTTCCAAGGTGGCAGGGACACTGGAGTATGATTTCCGGCTGTAAAGAAGAGGTATGTTATCTTTTACAAATAACAAAATGACGAAGGATCAAGGATCGCGGGATCGACGATCGGCGCGTGGCACTGGCGCTTCTCTTTTGTTTTTGCAGACCTCCGAGCGACTCGGCACTGGGTTAGTGGGTTTCCCACCTTCCCCATCATTCCCTCCCACCCTTCTTTCTCTTTACCTCATCCTCTCTACCTACCCCCACCAACACCGGTTACTCACAACTCTCTCCCCCGACCATGCCGTATGGATTTTGCTGCAGGGTACCCCGGATGCAGGATGCAGTTTTGCTTGCAAGATTGCGTAGGTGAACAAGAGAGATGCAGAGAATGGGTGAGAAATGAAAAAGACAGGGAGGAAATGAACGAATGAAAGAAAGATGCTCTCCAGTTCAATCTTGCACGGATTACATTATATCTTTCCTCGTCCTTCACTTATCTCCACGGAGATTAAATTCTACTTACTTTAGCTCTTGCCTCCTACGTCATGTCATTCACTTCCGGTCTAGCACGATTCAAGATTCAAGGTGTGCAATGTACATTTCTGCAGAGAGCAAGAATTCTCCCTGTGATATTGAGACATCATTCAAGTGTAATTACAATTATTAAATTCTCATCGTTTCCTGTATCTTTTACTTCCCCCATTGCCATCAGTACATGACAAATGAAGTGAAAATGATGAGAATGTAAAAAAAAAGATTATAAGTTTATCATTCATATCCTGATAGATAAATATGAGATATTGGAGAGGAATTACTCGATGGTAAAATTTACATTTAAAGGATATCTTGCTTAATTTTTTCTAATTAAGGGCTTTATTATATTTAAATATCACTACACTGTGATATTTATTATACATTATACTATTTATATTCCATTTAGACTCGTCTAATAAATTTTTTCGCGTTATTATTTATTGTATAATATTTTATATATTTTCTTAAAGGTCAGTTCCTGCATTCTAATCACGTAATTTGTGTAAAAAATTGTATATCCTGAATTATTTTTCCGGGAAGAGATCATGAATAATTCCTCGAATCTAATTGTAATTTATGTTCCCCTATAGAAAGATTCTATAATCCATTATATCACTTAGGACATTTATTCTGTAGGACACTTTAATATTTTTCAGAAATATCATTAGTCAATTCCGAAATAATTTTTTTATCTACATTCTTGTGACACAACTTCTCTTATCTAAACGAATGAAGGAAAAAAAAAAATTAGTATTTGGATAAGTTTCAAAAGTTAATGATGCCTGATGCAAATGGGTTCTTCATCACACGATGCAAAAAATGGGATCGAACACTCACGAGCTGTCCATGTGAAGTCCTCATATTGCAAAAAAAGAAGTCACACGATGGAAATTTATTACCTTGTTGAGAAATGCTGAATAACATCTCCGACTCGAAGCCATGAACTTTTCAGTCTTTTTGTTCCTGCGAAACTGGGCCTTCGTCTGCAGATCTAGAATCTAAGAAGAGACTTCGTCTGAAGAGTGAAGACTCGACGCTTCCTCATCCTCGCTCCATCTTTTTCTTGCACTTTTTCTCCCTCTGATCTTCTACTTTTAAGTCCTCATCTCCCTTTTTTTTTGTTTCTTTCTACGCCCACTTCTAAAAAGCCGCTATTATTAGCGGTTTCAGGTACATTCATACTCCACTCTAGAATTTTTCGTGATACCGTTATAGGTCGACGAAGAAAGAGATTTAATGCAATTTCGTGACCTTGAAAGAAACAGTGGGAGAAGAAAAGAACGAGGAAGGCGGAAGAGAATGCATAAGATGCAGCTGAAAAAGATGAAAAGTCATAAAAACATAAATAAGCTTCGACGAAAAAGGTCGACTGCCAAATTTTGCAAATTGCAATCCACGGCCTTGACGAGAAATTCCCTTTTTCTGGAGACTCTTTCTACTCTAGATCCTTTTTACTCAGAAAAATATAAACGGAACCGTGCTTAAGTTTTTCTTTCTCTTTTTATTGTCGCCATTTTTATTGCATTATGTTCTCGAGAGATATTTCTGGAAAATAGATAAAATAAGAATTAAAGTTATAATGGCAACCAGAGTGAGAGAAAAAAAATCGAGGTGTATAATACATGCTAGAATTTTAAACTACACCAATTAAAATTTAAAACTTATGTACCCCACAATAAAATTTCAACCTCGATTTCAACAATTACATTCGATTTACATTTGTTTAAAATTATAGATAAATGAAGTAAAGGTTTGAATAAAAGAAATGATATTTTTAATTGGAAATTCAGAGATGACTAGTCATTGGGACTTAAGCGTCCTTAATTAATAGGCACTTTTAGCATCGCGTAGTAACAGCGCCGACAGATTTACAGTGGGTGTTTCACGGCTTTATGCTCGCAAAAACGTTTCAAGTCGGTATCTTCCAGTAGGAGATAGATAATCTTCAATAGCACAGGAAGAAAGAAGAGAGGAAAGGGAAGAAGAAATTGTCCGAAGCAGACAAATGGCGAATGAACCATGACGCTGGTCGAACCTGTCCGTAATGTAATGACTTTATGGCAGGTACGTTTTACCATTTCTCACCCCATTGTGAATGGGAAGTCGGGAACCGTCCTTTGCCCCAATAGCGCCTGCCAACAGGTCCTCATTATTATTATCGGGACGATCAGTATGATGTGAGTGGTGACTCTATTTCTATTGTGCTTTACACTCTATGGATATTTTACCATAAAATATCCCTGGAGTTAAAGCACCTTTCAGAACCACTATTGAGAGCAAAATGAAGACCTATTAGTCGTAAATAACCATTTAGGGTGATACTAAACAAAATTGTCTTTTTCAATTAGTTACCTTTTTTCACTCTATTTCGATAAATATTAGGTTCTAAGCTACTTTTACATTACACTTTTAGATCTCCTTTTCCAACCAACATTTCCAAACCCCTTTTCTAAACCAATTTTCTAAACTCCTTTTCCAACCCCTTTTTCAAACCTCTTTTCTAGACTCCTTCAACCCCGAGTTCAACCCCATTTTTTAATACTTTTCCAAAACTCGTTTTCTTAGGCTGTAAAAAATCAAATAACCTAATATTAATACATTTTATTATAAATTATGAATGAGATCAATTTTTCTACTGAAATAATTTCAAATTTCTTTTTATTTTCATTTTTCGAGGTTGAATCATGGAGGATTGATTTCAAAAGACAATAAAATCCAAGATTGGTTTAATAAAATTAATAAAATAAAATTTCAGTAAAAAAAAATTAAAAAAAGAGCAGAAAAGTTGCTATTACAACTTTACAGCAAAAATGGATAATTTTCTAGGCAATTTTGAAAAATTTCTTTCTGAACGGTTCTTCTACCCCTTTCTAAATTTATTCCTACTTAAAGCTCCCTAATTACAATTTCCATAATAATGATATTTGCATGTGAGCCGAGGATTTAAGGTATACAGCAAACAAACCTCTCGTTTTAGAAAATTGCGTTAGGAAAGAAATGAGCGACAGATGCTTGTTGCTCGTTACGTCTCATTATAGTATGCAGTAGAAAGACATGTTCTATATAAATTCACGGAGGCTTGTCCGCCCTTTCTTCAGTTTATTCTGTGAGGTAAAGAGAATTCTAGGCCTTGGAAATCGTCCTAGTACCGAAACGCGGAAGCTGTAAAGAAGAGAGGATATTATATACGATTATACGCACTAGAGTTTGGCGGGGGTTGCATGCGCATCAAGAGAAAGAGAAAGAGAAAAAGAACTGAAAAAATTAAAAAAAGAAGGGCAGCTTGCCGATATGCGAACCTAACGGGATACTCGTTACCGCCCCGTTGGTCTCCCAGGATAGGGGCTGAAAAATCGAAGGTAAAAAACGGTAAGAAAAAATTCGTGAGGGTACCCTCTACCCTTCCGCATACCAGCATAGTATGCAGGTTATTTAGATTTTTGTAAATGTTTTCCTTGGATTATACTGGTTTTGAATAATTATATTTTGCACCCTTGATTATCTAATATCTATAGATTACAGTTCAAGGAACTTTTTACCTTCCTTCAAGTCTTAAAGCCGTTATATAATAATTAAAACAAACACAGAGAAAAATATTTTTACAACAATGTTTTGTTGGCTGAACAAAATTTTTGTTGATTCAACAAAACGTTCTGTTGGTTCAATAAAACGTTTTGTTGATTTAACAAAACTTAATGCTACACCAACAAAAATTTAGTTGCACAAATACCAAGAAAATTATTTTGTTGTCCGGACCAAACCTTTTTTTCAGTGAAGAAACTGAATCAGCTGAATTCCTAATATATTTTATTTCATTAGTTTCACTTTCCTCTATCCTATAATCTTCCTTCCGCCTTCGACTTTTAGCTTCCCAGATCTACCCTCTTAAAGAATGTCTCCTTAAAGCGAGAATAATAAATCAATATAGGGAACCCCTTCTGTTTCTCCCACATTTTCCAATTTATTCTTAACTGTTCAGTGTTCACTTTTTTCTTCCCTTCTTTTCTTCGTTTCTTCTTTCGCTTCTTCTATCTTCTATCATCCAAGATTGAACCACTCAAGGCGGTACCCTTGCACCAGGTGTTTGAAAATTCGCCGGCTGTTTCACTCTAAAACATTTCCTGCCCCCAGCGTCCAAAAATTAATAAAAAAAAAAGTCTATATATATGATAAAAGGAAAAGAAAGAACTGCACGAAACGAGAGAAACAAAATTGTCGAATCGTAGGTCGAAATTGCAGTGACTCAGTGACTATAGCTTGCTAGATGTACTGAACACGCGAAAAAAGCAGACCTTGTTCCAAGGAAGTGACAATAATTTGTCAGCGAGTCTAGCGTTCCGTGACATTGAATTATTGTCAATGGAGGTCTCACTTCCGTGGCGCGTGGACTTTCCTGCCGATCAGAGCAAAGATTGAACAATGAACTTGAACAATGATCTTCGACTTACACAATTGGATGCTTTTTTAAAGTGATTTATTCTTGGACTCGCGACCTTATGTCGAAGTATACATACCGTTAAAAAAATTGCAGAAAGAGAAAAACATAAACGACCGTTTCTGCATCGTTTACCAGTCCTGGTGAAGTGCAACAATGTTCCAGTTGTATAATTTCCAATTCTAGTGTTTTGATGTTTCCACAAAATAATTAAAGGTTGTTATTTTGTGCCAGGTAGAAACTTATGTTTAGTAATTATGTTTAGTGTCTATGTGGAGTAAACGTACATGGACAAAAACATCTTCCTCGAGAAAGTTGTAGACCAATATGAAAGCAATATTTCCGAAAACATTTCGGAGGATTTCTAGAAAAGAATTGCTAATATTTTGTCAACAAAAGTTAATCTTTCGAAAGGAGGTTTGGAAAGGAGAATTAACTGCTTTTCTATTCCAAGAATGTCCTCCGAATTAATAACACTTTCAATTTTAAGGAATCCTCCCAAGTCTTCCGTAGGTCGAAGGAATGCTTAGAATTCGTGACAACATTACGAAGGAATCTCCTTTCGAATCCTTAAGATTCAAGATGCGAGGACATTCGTGGGCTCAAAGGTTGATTCCTCCTGGCCCGCTTTATTTCTCTTGATAAGAGACGACATCCCAAACGAAGTTTCGCCTCTTCGATTCAGGTTGAGGAAGGCACCCTGCCATCGATTGCCTCTAATGATATTCAGTATTCACCGAGGCATTCACTGAAATCTCTTGCATTATGCCAAAAACTGCATTCCACCAAAAGATCTCCCAAGTCGTGCTCTCTAAATTCAATCAGTTAATTTTTACTGATTTTCAGTAGAAAATAACTGATTTATAACTAGGATTGAGTCATTAATTGAAATTAATAAAAATTATAATTGATTCCAATTTAAAGAGTGGTGTACTCTAAAAACGTTCTTAACATATTTATCAACATCAAAAGATTAAATACCTATGAGATATATTATTGTTTCTCTCTAAAGGCTAAAAACATTGAAGAACTGACGAGGAAAGGAAAAGAGGATAAATTTATCTCCGGGCTTTTCAGTTTTCCTTTGTTCCTATAGCCAGATTATGACGCAAATGTAAATCCTGTCGTGAGACACACCTCATTACTTATGGTATCTGGATTTTTTTGTCTACCTGAATTGGAATCCGAATGGATATCTGACTAGGCCATAATGCATGAAAACTCGACGTCTGATCCGGTACCATTAGCTAAACCCTTCAATAGATCCTGGGCTAATCGCGAATGTCTAGACGTTGGAATATGGACGATTAATGATAACGTGGATTACTCCCCTTTGCAGATGAATGGAAAGTGTGTTTGCAAAACTGAATTCTTCCATTTCTGACCACCAATAGCGTGCCTTGCATTATCAGAATGTTCGATCAGTGACCGTCTTCTCTGCGCATTCTTGATTAAGAGAGTTTACAAAGATGCTTTTGAAAATCTGAAAACAATAATGGAAATTATAGTTAAGCTCTAATTTAAAAATCATTATTCCATTCCGGAATTTGTATCCGAACCAAATAGTTTCACCATTTTAATCCGAAGGCACACCAATGATTCCTATCGCAATGAATCCGATTTAATCCGACTGAATTCAACCCAATTCGATTGGGATTGGAAGTACGGATTTGCAGGTATTGACGCACGGAATGATTCGGAAAACTTCGAATTGGTTCTGAATGAATTTCTACCAGAAATATATATAATATTCTAGAACTATTATAAAACATTTTATCATTTATAAATTCAGAAATAAATGAAAGAATCCTAAGGATTTTATTTCCCAGGAAGAAGACAGGAATGTCAATATCTTCATCTTCTATTTTTTGAGGGAACGAAAAGTCGGTTCCTTTCTTCTCCTCTGAAGTATCTGTATCTATAGTAACCGATTTGTATTCAGAGGAGGTCGTTACTTATATCGCGAGTCAAATAAATTTATGTCCTTCCGTTCGGCAATTCTCGATGCCAATCGCTGACACGCAGGACCTCTTCCCAGGGGCGTTTCAAACAATGAGCCACTCATTTTAAAGTCCTGTATACCACAAAAAAGGTGCTCTCTTCCAGATTTTCTAGTAGATACGAACAGGTGATAGATTGACTTTCGAAGAAATGGCATAACTTTTTTCCAGTGCTAAAAAAGACAGGAATCGCATAAGATAAAAAGAGAAACAGAAAGAATCAACGTCAGTGAAAGAAAGAAATTGTGTTTTATGACCAATCCCGTGATGAAATAGCTCACTTCTCTACAGAAATGTCCACAAATGGGAAGAATAGAATCGTTAGTGTCTGTCAATTTAGAAAACTTATTGATTTTCGAGTCGGCATTCGTTTCTTATGTTTCTTTATCAAAGTAGTAAATCTTTAACTGGAAGATCTAAAAAGTACATTTTTTTACGTTTATCGTATGGGTTTGGTTTTTAATTGCTGGTGCATGAATAATTTAATCTTGCTAAATGTATCAACATTTCTATAATCGTATCTATCAGAAATACTAATGAGTCGTAATTAATAATTTATGCAGTTATGTAATAAGGTTAAAGGATAAAAAAGGAAATTGTATCAATGTATGTGCATATTAACATTTTCTTGCAAATACTTTTGAATTTATTAAACTCTTCTCTACTGGAATGAACAACTATTATTTATTATGAAAATTATAAAATCTAAAGATTCTATGAAAAAGTTAATTCGACTCGAAAACAGAAAACATCCCCCGCATTTCATCTTTGCACCTTGTACTCTTACTTCCGGCTATATAGCGCAGGCACGTGCTGAATGCACCCCCTATAGTTCTTCCTTTCTTCCGCATTCTCCCTCTCAATTTTTTTTAGTCAAAGGTCCAATGTTGTGTACTTTCTTGCATACCTCTACAAAGGTTTCCATATTTCGGGAAGGTTTTTTTTTTTATAAAAGTATGTGTAAAAAAACTTGTAGCTTGGGGAGAAATGTGCAAACAAAGTGTTTTTCATATGAACACACGTCTGCCACGAGATGAAAAATCCAGGAAATGAAGCATCTTGCACGCGTGCATCCTGTGCGGTTAGAGATATCAGTCGATCTACCCCTGAAACTATTAGCTAAATTTTTTAGGATTATATTTGATAGATCAAATTTTGACCAGCTGAGTGAATCCCTTTTTTATACCGAAATCTGCTCTGGAAAAATGTGTAGACTAAATCTGTTATAATCAGTGTCGATTGTCGAATGAGTTAGCTGGAATTTTTTAATGAAAAGAGTTCTTTTGCATTGCTTTGAATTTAAAATGAAAATTGGAGGCAAACTTTCTGATGGTAGTGTACTAGTACTAAATTGTAAAATTTCTCCAAAATATGTTTCATAAAATTAAATCATATTATAATTATATAAGTTATACATAAAAATTCATAAAATGACACTGTGTCATAAATGTTAAAAAATAATTAATGAAGAAACCTGAAAGTTCATTTAGATCAAGGATATAGTAAGTAGTGAAAAAATACGTTGAATGCGTGTAGAATATTCTTAAATATTCAAGACTATTCTAGAAATTTGCATAATGTGCTGCGAAATATTTCAGAATCGTAAAATAAAAAGCCCAGATTTTACTTTTTTGATCAAAGGAGGTCAAGTAAATTCGGGTCTCCAGGTGTTGACAATTTTAAGAATTTTTCTTCACTATATTGCATGTAATATAACAATTTGGTTGTACCAAATATTAAATCATTTTTATCATTTTCTTAAATAAAAAGTAAAAGTTTCTCTCAGTGTAAGAAATTTAAATACCAGATATCAGTAATTAAAATCTCGCCTATGTAAAAACCGTCAAATAAAATAATTAATTAATCATATATATCACGTTGAAATCCATAAAATATAATTTTCGTGAATTAAGGTAAAAATTAAATGAAGAAACTTGGTAGCAAGCTCATTTAGATCAAGGAAAGTAGGTATGAAGCAAAAATTTGATAAATCAAGCGATTAATCATTTCCTCGATCATTTCTGACATTAAACTTGCTCTACCTGTTAAATTTCATTCTCTTGAATGAAGTTTTCTCGCATCCTGTGACCTACGAAATTCCTATTTTACGTTCACTCGTCACTCGTTCATCCTCCTAATACGAAAGGATGATCATAAATTTTGAAAACCCTCCCAAATCTCGAAAAGCTCAAAGAAGGAACATTTTACGTGAGAAGAAATACAATCTAAAGAGGAAGTATTCGTGGAGAAGAGGCAAGAGATTTGGAATAAACGAAGAATCGTGAGAAACCACTTATTAGACGAGAAAATGAGTTGTGGTCTGGTATGATTTTCCTGAGGGATGTGTCGAAAGCAGGAACTCTATGCTACATAGGAAAAGGAATTGTTTCTTTCTTGGGCAGGAAGGGTTGGTGAAATATGCTTTTCTATTACCTAGACTATAGTGGCAGGCAAAGAAGCATTTATCGCTCATTTGAGACGCATTAAATGGCGATTAGGGAAGCTTCAATCTTCCAGGTCTCTGCAACGTTGCTCGTTTACACGGTACTTGCGGAAGTCCGAGTTTCCCACCTTGCAGGAACCCATAGTGTGGTCTACATTAGATGCTGTTTGATGAGCATTTGTTGCTCATGCCTTGCCTTTCGTGGGACGTTTTTGCCAATTAACTACTTTTACAATCGTGCTCACACATTTTTATTTACATTTTTCTTCGCAGTTTGCACTAGAGATATAGATCCTTCATTCACAGTATTTTATTAAGGTACAACAAATTATTTAACTCTTTCAAACATTCATTCCAAACTGTTCTCTTTTTCCTTTCATATAATTTTAAAGCCGATCGTCAATATTTAGATGTTTTAAAATTAGAAACAACACATTTTTGTTGAAAAAGAAAAATTCCAAATGTGGAAAAATAGTTTCCGATAATTAAAATTCCCAAAAATACAAAATCTGAAAATCTGCAGATTTACGTACATTTACATTTCAAAAATGTATAAAGCTACAAAAATCGGTGCAAATCGAAAGAATGTAATCTGAAAAGATAGTTCAGTGTTCTGTCGATAGTGCCGATATCTCAAACATTTGCTTAGCTGTCGCTGAACACTGCTTCCTCGCGTTTACAATTTATATTTATCTTGATCAGCAAGACAAATGATGTATCACCTTCGTTGTAATGAGTATTAACTTGTTGCTCAATACTATAAATTATAATATAATAAATTTACCATCCACAAGATTCTTATCTTATATTTATGTAATAAATGAAGATTTTTTTTATTGTTATTAATGCTGCTTGTACTTGGTAATTTGTAGGTTTCTGCGTATAAATGCTATCGCAGTTTAATTATATCTTGATAGGAGTACGCATATTATGGAGGAAACCCTCCACATACCAATTCAAAGCAAATACTATAAAATTGTTGTTAAATCACCTGATTCTGTCCAAAAGTAATAAGTGAATCCCTTAATAACTTCCTAAAATTATGTATATCATGAAATTTTGAGAACTAATTTGAGAATTGCACTTTCTTGTTAAACATAAATTTTTTATTCTCGTAAACTTAATCAAATTACAACTCAAGGTATAACTTCAGCTACAAAGAATTCTACTAATAAATTGTTGAAGACGTTGACGCGAGGAAAATTAAATGGGCGATAAATCATTAAAATCATTTGTTATTACTTATTGCCCATTATCAAGAAATGTACAAATTATATTTTGATAGTTTTACAGTGAAATTGTTATTTATAAATTCCCAGGAATTAATCTCAGTTATTAAATGCAATTATGTAAGTGGTGGATTTGTCGTCTCTCATTGTACATTTTTCAAATAATTTTTAAACATTTGAAAGGAGTAATTTTTCAAACTGGAAAGCGAAGTTTATTTTGTATTAGTTTTAAACACTTTGACTTTTTTTCATGAGACAATAATTTAACCAAGTTTGCTGAAACTCTTAGGAAAATTCTTGCGGTCAAGGGTCTCTGATTTTAAGCAGATTACATCGTGTCTGAGTGAGTGAAGTCTTTGAGAAACTCTTTTCAACTCTCCAGTTTAACAGTTCAAGAATAAGTTCCTGCTTTGAGTCATAAAATTTGACAGCGCCTTTGCAGTGTATTTTTTGCTGCCGCCTTTTTGGTAAAAGAAGAAAGAGTGTTGGGTGAAAGAATTCAGGTATTGTCAATGCGGTGGTATGTCCTGAAATTGCTCTTTTCTTTTAAAATACCCTTCCTTTCATCTTAAGTGAGTTACACAGAATAATTACTTTAAAAAATGTAAATTTGTACTTTATTATAGGAACTCTTATTTACATCGACAACTATAAATATTTTATAAATATACTTCAG
>JAUEJJ010000013.1:6614655-6633709 GCA_032164275.1 Synergus coniferae | reverse complement strand
CCGAATGTAAATGAAACGTCTATGATTCTACAAAGAATTTGTACAACAAAGTAAAAGTATTAAATTATACATTCAATCATCACTCGACTCTTTTCAGTTATTATGGAAATCTCAAGTCCAAAAGTCCCGCAATACGTAAACATCAATTTTTTCTTACACACGACCTACAAAGAAACTCGTAAAAATATGTGAGTGAAACGAAATGGAATTGGTATTGGAGAAGAAAACCGTAAGCTTCGAAGATTGATGTAATTTTAAAACATTTGTAATACAGCAAGTTTGTAATGTCTTTATCGATTCGTTGAATCGTAAAGATGTTTCACATAACTTTTAGCTGCGAATGTGAGATTACACCGCAAAAGAATGTCTTCATACTAATAAATGAAATGTGACTTATGCCCAGGCATATCTGGAACTGTGTGTCCAATTCGTTTGTATTCTAAAGCCGTCTATAATTTTTATTCAATGTAAATGAATATGAATATGCTAAATGGAATTTTGACTTTCAAAAATGTTAGGATTGTCTGCTTGTCCTCAATCAGCTGCAATTGGCATCCACGCCCATTGGATAAATACATAATGTATTGTTAAGCTTTTAAGATTTATTTCATCATTCAGAACTAATATTTTTGTACTATTACACCATTTTTTTTAAATGGGTTAAATTTTAATTCACTAAGTCTAAATTCACTAGTGAAAGTCAAAATTCACAAATTTATGGCATTGAAGACAAATTTTTTAACAAGGTTTATTTAACTTTTATGATCCCAAAAATGATTAATTTACATAGAAGTAAACTTGAGATTTTTACGATATATTTTAAAAACTTCCCTATTAATAGCCAATAAAATCTTAAAGACTATGAATCAAATTTTCTTCTGAAACTAGAATTAAGAATACTGTATTACTTTTATGAACTCCTTCCTTTTTACTTTTACAATAAAGAATCTTGCGTAAATTGCAAAGATGTGATTTTTTAAAATGGACATTTAACACTCAAGATGTATCATAAATTCTCACGATTTTTAACCAATTATTCTTAATGCCTTTCGTTATAATCACTGTTCACTGCTCAAAAATCCTGAAAACTCCACAAATCCTCAAAAAATCTCACCATCAGCTTCCTTGACAAAGGTAATTCCATCAATGATTTGGATGTCCTTGGATCTTGCAGCCCTTGAAAGAGAATTTACAGCCTTGATAGCAAAGCAACTGAAAAGGTCCTCATCCTGCTGCAGGCAATCCAAATCCTTATCACCCTGAACACGGCCAGCTTCCGGCGTTGGAACGGCAGCGGCCGCCGCAATTACGAGTCCAATAATAAAAAACTTGTACATCTTGTAACTTTGATTTTAAAATAACACCCCGAGAGAAACTGACACGCCAAGATTGTCGGGAAAATTTCGGAGCTATGTGACCTGGCCATGGATGAAGCTTCAATCTTTATAGGTGTTCCTGAGATCCTAAGACCCCCACCACTTTTCACGTGTGACAAACGCACACACACACACACACACGCACACGCATCATTGGTACACTCATCTCCACGCATCTACTCAGCCTAAGACACCTCCCCAGATAACTTTCTTCGATAATTTTTCAAACAAACGATCTAGCGTCGCTTCTCGATTGGGCGGTTCCTTTCTGTTCCTTCTTGACTCACTAGTCAAGATTTGGATGGTCAGAGGTCTAGTATTCGGGTCACAAGGGGAAGGTATTCTTCTAATGCTATTAGGAATTTATTTAAATACACCGGTAAATCGAAGTTACTGGTTCCTCAATCAAATTCTTGTTGGATGATTCCAAATTTAAATTGTGTCTATTTCATGGAAAACTTTATAGGAAAAGGTACTGAAAAACTTCAAATCCTGCCAATTTATTTATATTTCGTGGGAATCCTTTCGCTCTCTACCATTCTAATCTTCAGACTACGTTAAAAAAATATATATAACAAACAACAAAAAAAGTTTTAAAATTTTCCTGAAGTTGACCTAAAATTGATAACCAGGTCTAATGCAGCATGACTAAAAGATTGATAACATCGTTGATCAGATCTGATTCCTAAAAGATTCTGTTACAACGCTTCTATACTTATTAAAGAAAGCTAACGACTGTGATTGATGTGATCTCTGTTCAAAAAATCTGATAAGGTGCACTTCTTTCTCAAACCGAATGAAGCATCTCTAGTACCTTCTTATCAGTCAATTTATCAGATTTCATTTTTGAACAAGATATAGTTTTTAACAAGAATAATAATTGTCATTCGTAAGAAAGTAATAGCTAAGGTAAAGACATACCTTTCAAAATTTGAAAGAAAATATAGAAGTAAGCCTCTTTATGTGAGAGGAAAACTCATTTAACCTTATGTCCTAATGTTCTATACGGTATATACAACACACCCTGATCTTTCATTAACCGCAAACATCGAGTTTATTTTAAAGCTTGTAGGCAATACCGCAAAGTAATTAAGATAAGATAATGCTTCTCTTCGTGTAAAGCTATCTTTCTAACTCATTTATCCAAGGCATTGAGCCTAGACGAATAGACCTTGGTAATGACCATAGGAAAACCACATCACGTGTTCTTTCACAACAACGCTAGTTCCTTTAAAAAGGTTTCAGGTAGCCAACTTTTTTCATCGTTGATTAGTCATGAGAGGAAGCGTCTTCCTCTTGTCAAAATAGTTACACATGGGATGAGTAAATCTTTAGTAAAACATTAACTGATGATGGATCTGGACTATTGGAAGTACCGCACGTCGACAAAATTTCTTGCGGATGCGTTTGCGTTATGCATATACGAGGCGAGGAGTAGAATAGACGTTTATACTTAGGCCGCACCTGTTGCGGTCAACTCTCGACAATAATTTCCATAGACTAGTGACAGAACAGGTACACGAGATTGCCATAAGCTCTGGAAAGCTTCCGGTTTTAGGTACTACCATATGTATATCAAAAATTGTGTTCTCTGATTTGTTTTTTCTTTTCTTTTTGGAAAAGACTATAAAGGATAATTATAACAAGATTATGATTGATGGAAGAGCTGTTTGTTGACTCTTGATGGCAATGTCGATTGCTAAATTAGTTTTCTTGTTAAACAAATACTTGCATACGGTTGGATGCACCAGACAAGATTGCCTTGACCCAGAGAAGACAACCGGTAAGTTGTGAACCCAAAGATTACATGTCAGACTGGTTTTCTTATATAATCCAGCACGCCTTTCTTACCTTCCTTCTCATCCTAATCAACCAGCAAGCAGAGTCTAGCTTCGGAATTAAGTTAATCTATTTTTCTCATTTTATATTTAGGAAGTTCGGTTGTTATATCCGGAGCTAATTAGTTTCCTGGATCACATTTCAGTTTGCTTAGAGTGGAACCATCAGTGATTTTCATCCTGATTTTCAAGCTAGAAAGTTTCCGTTAACAATTTTCACTTGTCTAATTTCTTTATTTCAAATTGTTTTATTCACGGTTTAACAAGTTGGATGACCTTTTATTGAAATCCTATCAAATGATTCGTACCATTATTAAAATGTAACCCATATAATTTAAGGTTTGAGCATGTCTTCTAAAATCGTAGGATGCGTAGGCGATCATCGAGAACAAAGAAGTCATGATGCCCATCGATTTGGGGATCAATTAACTGTTTATGGTGCGTCATCTTCAGAATAAAAGTTCAAATCTTATTTTTTATCTCGATCATCTAAAGATATATCTAAATTATCATCTACATCTCACCTATATCTCACTTACATCTCACCTATGCAACTATATTATAAGAATTCCATTTTTCATACTATGTTTCCAGAAATTTATTTCTATTAGGCTCCAGATAAGTCATTGAGGTCCGATATGAAGTTATGCGCACCTTTAACAGAGTGAAACCTTATTTTACGTGTACTTGTGTGTGTAACCGGGTGATGCTCCATTGTGCTCCATTAACGGATCTGTTTAAATATTTAACAGCACCTCTTTGATTTGACATCAACTTAACGGTATATTCTCTCTTTGGCAATGAAGGAAAAGGTTTCTACCATTGTTTTTTTTTTGTCATTCCGTTTTCTTTTCTTGCAATTAAATGACCCCTTAATGTTCGGAATTCACTTCCGATTTTGAACATGACCCCTATCACTGGTATTCGGTTTCATTCGCAATCTTCCGACGTGAAGAATCAGAGCCCATTTCTTGGTATGTTAGTTTTAAGTATGTCCTGATTGAATACGCAGAGTTTTAGAAAATGGAAAGTGCCCCAAAAACTTTACGCTTATTTACAGAGAGAGAAAACGAGAATGCACGCGCCTTCTCGAAAACTGGCGCGTGTTAATCGGAGAAAATTTCTATGGTTATTTCAAAAGGCAGTTGTTTCTATTGATTGTTCATAAAGAGTTTACATGAGTTGTCATAATAAAAATTTGGAGTTTCTTTAAATATCAGTAGAATAATTAAAAGAGAGTTATCTGTTGTCTGGTAGATATTTTTTATTTGTATAGAACAAAACAAGTTACAATTCATTTTTCCGAAAAATAATGAATCTACATCGAATACTAAGGTTTATTGTCTATTTTCAGAAAAAAAATCTCGAAAGTTGTATATTCTTGTAAAGGTGTCATAAATATCATATACATATTTGAACTAAATCATTTTTAATTAACAAATTTTGTTAAAAAACTAGATGATAAATACGAGGGAAGGAGAGTAAGGAAATGAAGAAGCTTAATACATTTGTAAATTATTTTTTATTAGATACATATAAATAATGAACTGTGAATAAATTAATTCTATTAACATCGAATAAATACTTACAAAATAATAATTTATCAAATCGTAGAATAAATAATTAAAAATACGTTACAACTCCGTCACGCTGAACTACCATATATGTACAATAGCCTGACACGCGTTATTCAAATCTTCGAAAGTAATAACGATAGAGATGCGGAATGGAGAATTTTTTTCTAACGCATTAGGAAGTGATAATGATTTTGACGTCAATCTTGTTAGTACATGAATAAGAGTTTGAATTATTTAATAAAGCGAAACCGGAATGCGGTGAACGATTTTTATTTCTCAGAGTATATCTCGGAGAAGTTAAACTTTCTCTCATCCCGGACGCGTATCTTACGTAAGTCCGCATCGCAAACGCGTCAATGAAATTCTCTCATCTTGACGTAGATTCAAGTTCATTGATAAATCGTCACTAAATCAAGTCAATCGCAGGTAAAAGTTTATTTTTGTCTGCTTTCTTCCGGTTGGAGTTCATTTACTTCATTTCGTTTCATTCAAGCGAAAGTATCAATTCTCTTAGAATTAAAAGTTGCTATTTGAAACAATTTTGATTAATTGAGCATAATAGATTCATTTGGTATTAAACATGTTGGGAACTAAAGATTTCAGATTTTTTGGAAAATTCATTTTCTAGATATATAATATGGCAAGGAAAAGGAAAATAAATAAAAAACTTGTGAGTATATAAAAGCAAGGTGGGCTAATTTCACTTCCTTCGACGACGATCTCTATAGTATTTATAAGGATCTTCATCGTTCAAATTATCTGGGATATCCCCAATGTCCTTCCGCCTGTATTTGCTGAGAGGAAGGTGTACAACGTCTGTGTCACTGCGATATTGACTATGATAATTTTGTGCATTTTGGGCTACTGATCTCAGGCCAACAATTGCAGCTAAAATGAGACTCATTAGACTTAAAACAACGGCTTTACCACTCAGAACTGCTAATGCTTTCAGAGCAATTGGAAGAAGAATAGATTTTATCAGCATGAATCCAATCAGAAGCGGTAAAACGTATTTGTTCAGTTTCATCTTCTTCCTCTTCCGGCCTGCAAAAGAATTGTTTTATTTTAAATATATTTGTGAACGACACTTATAATTACATATAATATTGAGATGGTTACAAATATTCACAAACATTATATTTTATGGATTGATCTATATCAGATCTCATAACACTTAATAGAAATCTGGGACATAAACAAGAGATGATAATTCAATCAAACGAATCTGCTTATTTCTGGTTCGTTCCGCACTCTCACTCAAACTGCAAAATCACTTCGAAAAAAATATGTAGAAACTATAGTTTTAAATTTTAAATTTAAAGATGTTAAAGTCTTTTATGAATATTTTATTACAAAATAAACATAATTTAATTTATATCTGCGTAATTAGTGAGCAATACATATCTGATTAACTATGACCTAGAATGCCTTAGAAATAAGCACATAATTCATTATGTTAATAAATTCAATAAAATTCTTGCTTAAGAATGTCTTTAATTTTAAGTACGTACTACAAAGTTATTTATGATGACACGAGCAGCGAATCTATTGAATTCCAAATTCTAAAATTTAAGATCTTAAAACCAGCTAGGTATTAGGTATTCCACATTCCAGAAGGAATTCGAGTTCAACCATCTCCATTATTTACCTTCAACATCAGTGGCATCAGTGGGCTGTTCATTAGGAATCAAAGAATCGATGATATTGAGAACGCTATCGCTAACCCAATCCAAGGCAGTTTTTGTTGAATAGGTGTAGTTAATATCATTTTCATGTTTATTAGGTGAAACGTCTTCCGCATGAATAAAGATTGGCAACGAAAGCACTACACACAGGCTATAGGCAAGAATCATTTTTCACTCATTGAGATGAGGAAAATTTTTCTTATAATCCAATCTCCGATCTCGGGATTTTTGACTCGCACTACTTTCAACCCCAAATTTCACAGATTTCAAAATCCTGTGCAGCGATGCGTTCACGAACTTAATGTCAACTGACTTGGTTTTGTGGCCAAGCTATTAGTTTATATAGAACATCCGTGAAAACCATCGGAGAGAAGAAACCCTCCTATCTAACACGGTACTGACGCGTGACGAAAGATCCCTCTTGTCCAATCCCGTTTTTCTTGAGGAACTATACAATCATTGGTTGAACAGTTCAGAATTCACGCGAGATGATTCGCGTAATGAATTTCAGTTGCAGGACGAACTACGTCCACTTCGTTGTCCTCGTCGTGGGAGACTGCAGCAGTCATTTCTTAAATTGGTTTCACAGTTGATTAAATTCGTTGGTACGGTTGGCAGTTTGAACATCATCTCCGATCTGTTTACGGGAGCCACTCTGCCGAGAAATATATAATTAGCTATAAAATGTAAATATACATTGGCACTTATAATAACATCTTGCCTTTCAGACCGTTGCAGTTTGCCAAGGAAAAATTGAGAAATTGTGGGCAACGAAATTGTATTGATGGAAAGGGTGGACAAGATCAATTAAAATTTATCCACTCAGACAGTTTCATTCTTATTTAATCTAAAGGAAGTTTTCAATCCTTTTATATCTGTGGCCCCGATCCTAATCAATCCGAACGATTCATTCTGATAGGCATTCTAGTTTCGGTTTCAGATTAGATCGGATTTATTCGGCTTGGAATCTTTGGTCCGTTTTCGGATTAAATGGGAATGAAACTGTTTGGTTTGAATAAAAATTTCGGAATGAAGTGGATTCAAAAGGATCGAATTTTTTCTATCCAATACTCTCACCAGAGAATTTTTTAAGTATATTTTTTAATATTATTTCTCGAATTTCATTAAGAATAAAGATGTTTAATCGACGTGCGAAACAAGCGCGACTTGCAAATAATCAACGACTCGAAACCACAAGATTTTCACACTTGATCTCATCCTTTATTTCCAGCTGATTATATTACGATCGCACGACAATGTCGTAACCAGTCTCTCGGTTATTGGCCTTGTTTGTCGAAGCTTCCTCTCATAAAAAAGGCCTTCTCAAAAGAAAAAAAAAATCTTGATAAGGAAGCACAGCCAACGAATCACATTCAATAAATTTCTTTCCACCTGATTTTACAGTTTTTGTAATTTATTATAAGATTTTAACAAGATTTTCTCAGAACTCGTTTGTCTAGTTCCTATCTTCTGCTAACTAAGAAAACATGTTGGAAATCTTCATTCTTTATGAGTTTATGCTGCTACTTTAGAGAGAAGAAACCAGTCATTGGAGAACCTTTATTTACTCATCACATCCATTCAATAGCTCTAGCCCCCTTTTCTCAGAGTAATTAAAACAAATACTTTTCATGACATGCATTCAAGGTTTGAGTACACTAGCTCATATTCATGTTTTTCCTAGTTACAATTAAACAAAGAGATAATTTGCCCCCTTTTGAACTGTAGAAAGCGTTAATGCAAGTTACAGTAATAGCATAATACGATGCTAATTTTGATGCAATTTTCTATCTTCACTTTTACTATGTATAACTTGCATAACTTAGAACACAATGATGTTAGGTTAATGGAACAATTTAGATATAAGAAACGACTTAAGAGAACGATAATTAATTTCTTCTTCTCTTTTATGAAATTAAAAACATTTTAATTAAAACATCCCAGATACTTAACAATTGTTTCACATCAATCTACAAAATTACGTTAAAACATACAATCAGAAATATTCTCGATTCCAAGAATGTGGTTCATTCGTTATAAAATTAGAGCAAGAAATGACAGTAAATAGAATATTATTAGAATATTAATTTCTTTATGATTATAAAGCACTTGATTAGTTGGCGCTGAAACAAAGAAAACGGTAATCTAAAGGAAAACCGCAATGATGAGACATTTGTTTAACAGGCGTAACGAGGTGACTATTTCAGAGCCAGTAATTTTTTTGCATTTCATCTAGTCCCTTTTATAATTATCTAGAATCAAAATTTATGAAGGAAACAGTGACATGCTCGCATGTTCTTTCATTGTATTCACATGTCTTAATGATAATAAAATTGCTTTTCTAACCGGATTATACTGAGTTTACAGAAGACAGACTCATCTAATCGCGTCTTCAATTACCCAGAGACATAATCAAATTATTGCCTCGTTATGTTTGTTCATAGGTTTTAAAAAAGTGTTAATTAAATTATCAATGACGTGCTTGACCCTCGGCGTGTGAAGCACTTTCGCTTTATCTTAGGACCGGTTTGAGGGCAGAGGTTGCATTAGGTGATAAAACAAATAACTTTTCCTCGACTCTATCCACTTTCCAAGTTTAGAGACGTGCGGGAACTTTAAATTTACTTTTTAAGGAGCGAGCTACTTCAGATGGGAATACTAATATTTTCAGATATTTGTACAATTTTCTAATGATAGAAAAAATGATATGATAAAAAAAATGTAAATCTGACGAAGAATTTATGAAGATAATTTTTGAAGAAGTTTGGCATGTTGATTGAAAAGTATTTATTTTTATATATGATAATTTGCATTGCTAAGCTTGAATTATTGCAGGATAGTTGTATGTATTGCCAGTTAGAGAGTATCAACTTTAAGTTTTAAAGTCGATGCTGCATCATTCTTCCACACTTAAAATCAAACTATGTGAGAACTGTCAACAATTCATGGTATCGTGTAAATGATATACGACAACTATAAATCAAGATCGAGAGACGTTAGTGAAAAATAACAGCCTACGAAAGTTACCTACAATATTCACACGGAAATTGATTGAGTATTATAACCCAGTGGTACCGTAACTGTCTCCGGAACATGTTAACCACGTACATATTTCAAGTTTCTTTATTAAATTTTTACATTTTCATTTAACATTATTTTGAATATTTGTATTACCAGTATTTGATAATTATAATCTTAAAAATGATGGAAAATTATAAAAGGCATTGAGTTCTTGTTTATAAAGTTCTTGAAAAGAATTTTTCTTTATATATAAATGAACTGTAATGAAACGCCATTAATATAGAAAAGCGTTTAAAATTATATTCCATACATCCGCTTGGTTTGTTTATACTTGGATGGGGACATTGTACTATGTATATGTATTTATAAACTCTTCAACTACTGGCATTAAAATAAATTTTTCCATTACTAAATTTCATTTTCAAGAATGCATTAGATCTTCATTTTTTTAAATCAACATGAGCTTAATTCCATTACTTTTATTTTTTCAAAAATTGAAGTGCCTTGGTTCCAGTAATTTTACCTAACACCAAACTTCTACTTGGTGTCAATCAAAACCAATAAATAAACAGAAGACTTTTCAACACCCGAATTCTAAAACGTATTCTCGTACAACTGATTCCGAAAAGGAAAACGTTTCCCAACGTTTCCTGGATCCAGCGACAGAACTTTGCTTTCCCAAGATAATAAGAAGATAGTAATGCCTCCTGCGGTCATGGATCATTAGCGTCGACGTGAGATTTAGAAATACTGTGATTTCATGACTGCGATGGATTGAGGTTGAAGTAAACTCGAAACGACATTTCTATCAATCACTTTCCTCGTATCTATGCACATTATAATTGGGTCACAAAAGTGTCAGAGACGAATGGCCCTAATACCTGGCAACCGTGTCGCCGAAAAAGGAACAAGTCGCACAGAAGGAAATAGCCATCATTACCCAACATATTATCCCTCCTAGTTCCTCGAGTACGTGCAGTTAGGACTTATCGCCAACCCACCAGGCTGCGATCGTTATTCCGACGATCATAGTACTTACAGTACTTACAGCACGCATTATAATTCCAGGGCTAATTTTTCACGGACTGCCGATTTTCTTGGCAACTCAAGCGTGCACCCTCTGAAGTATCCGCGAACTCCCCTCAGTTTGTCCACAGAATCGAGACTAGATCGGTTAGTTCACGATCGTTCGTGGTACTGTGCGTTTCCTCGATCATTCTTTACAACTTCGTTTGTATCTTCTATTCTCTTACATCACTTTGACAATTAATTCCTCAGCCTAGAATTCCTCCTCTATACGAGTTGTAATTTTTCGTGGGCAACGAGTTTTAGAGTAAATCGATCTGCTCTGCTTCAAGTTTCTTCAAGAAATTCACTCAAGTGACGAGGGATGCTCTTGATTCCGTGACGATACTCGCGACCACAAAAAAGAGGGCAGACAATAAAGGAGGATAATAAAGGAGGAAAATACAGAAGGGAAATAAAGGAGGAAAATAAAAGTATGATGAAGATAATATCTACGTGACGAGAAGTTCTGGTGCTTTCGCTACCATGTAAAGAATTGTAAGAGGAGAGACTTTAGTGAAGATCGTTGAAGATGAGGCAGAGAGTGAATCTAGTCGTGATGCTGATGGCTGTGATTTGCGTGGTTCGGGCCCTTCAGGCTCGACCTCGTTTTATAGCATACGACGATGATAGCAAAGCTGATAAGAAAGATCTATCCAAAATACCTCCTCGGGGGTTCGTGACTACTAGAGAAGCTAATTCCATAGATAGTAATCGAGAGCAAAGGCGAATTTCTAAAATTCACAGAAGCTTTCTTGACGATGCGAACGACGCATTTGAGGATACCAAGTCCGCTATTCAGAGTGTGCACACTTATGTGAAACAAGCAGGTACTTTCTTTAAATCAGAATTGTAATCATTGATTTATATAATTATAAGAATAGGATGAAAAGTAAGGTACCAAGTCAGTACCAATTTTGGATACTAGTAACACTTTAAATATTAATTTAGAATTGAATTAGCACCTGTATAGCTTCTATATCAAAAATTGGTACCTATACCTTAATGTATAATTACATATTAACTGTTACTGACTTATTTATTATACTATATACTTCCAATGACCTTAGTGCAACTTTTAATTTAAAGTGGGTTATAAGACATGCGCATAAAAAATTCATATTTTGTCCTCTATCGTTATGCCTTGATCGCAACGATTTTCATGATCGTGCGGCACAATTTCAGACTAATCGTGTATTATCAGATTTGAAATAATAGGTTGCAAAAGTCACGTACTCCCACGATTATCCGGAGGCAGCCCCTTTTCATATTCTTCCCAGTAAACGTTAATCTTGATTGTACTTCAAAGCAATCATGTGTATCCGATCGGAATTACAGACGCTTGCAGACCAGTAATTGATGTAATCGAGAGGCATCTCAAGGACAGCAGTACTACCTTCTAGAATATTTTAGTTTTTGATCGATATTTAAATTTTTCATCCGATTTATCCTCCATTTTTTTCTAGTGTAAGATACATGGCTCAGATAATATAAAATATTCTCAGATAATGTAAGTCTAATTGTAATTCACCATTGAAACATGGCTCTAATCAGATCTTAATTACTTAACAACCAGCAATACTATATACGCCCGCTACATCGCTCGGGAAACATACCATGAACAATTAGTAATATTCTAATGCAAAAAAGATACAAAAATCACATGATTTCAATTTCAGATTCAATAATTTTTACATATTGTATGCATTTTAAGGGATTTCATGGTATTTCAAGGAATTCATGGGATTTCAAAGTCTTTAGAGAAGTTTAATGATATTTTCAAGGATTTAACAATATTTTATGGGATTTTTAATAATATTGAAGAATCTAAAAGGAATTTACGAAATTTATTTGGATTTTAAGGAATATTAAGGGATTTCTCAAGACTTCATGGGATTTTACGAAACCTATTGGGGTTTTATGAAATTTTAAGGGATTTCAAGGAATTTTGCCTTTTTTACTGATATATTATTTCGATGTTGTAGTTGAACCAAGAAGACGACACAAGCAAGACAAAAAAATGATGTCTCTGCTACTGGCCTACAAGATGAAGCTACTGATCCTAATTCCCACGATGATTGGAGGCTTGATTCTCCTCACATCAACGACTGCACTCGCTGGATTTTTCTTCGCTCTCTTTGCAGCAGTTTTGGGACTTCAGGGGAAATAACGACTTCCAAAGGACCTTAGATTTATTTCAAAATACTTTAGATTTAGAGGAGGAAGTGAGAGGAGGTTTGACTAGACCAGAATTAGATAAAAACAAATGACTTTATTTTGTAGCAGCTTTGCATCGTCTTAGATCGATCTACAAATAAGAAATAAATAAATATTACTGTAAACGCTCGATTAATATCGAGTACGCGTATACGCTGACAGGCACTTTGGGCCTATACCCTCTTACTTATCAAAACTTAGATGAAGATTTACAATTTTCTCTTCGAAGAATTCGTTGCTCATTAATTTAAATCAAAATTAAAATAGCAGCAAAAACCAAATCTCATATACAAATAAATTTTCAATAGAAATAAAACACATTTATTTTTAAGTATCAATGAAAGGTAAGTTACATGAGTCAGAAATTCCGCAATTCGTTGCAAGGAATACACATGTCTTCTCAATTCCGTTAACCGATTAGTGTTACTAAACCCGCGGGTACATCAAGTCTCTTGCACGCAATCGATTCTCTTTCACCCTTGATTGATTTTCTTCGACAAACTCAAGGGAAAAAGAGACTCGAGGCGCCTGTCATTATTTTTTGTTCCTATTTTACTACTGCTACCGGTATTATCACTAGCTCTCGTGGGTTAGTGCTAATATTAACGAAGGCTATTCCAAGTTGCACATAAAAAATCGAATTTATATCGAAATGAAAAGACATATTCAGTAGATCTATCATTAGTCTTTCCTGTAGTATTCTAGTGTGAGTATCAAAAAGTGACAAACAATTACAGAATATTTAGTACATTTATTTTTTCTACAGTAAGCTATGAAGAGATCAATATTTTCTACTTCGCTGTATCACCCTTTCTAGCTCTAATTACAAACATATCTATGAAATAAATAAATAAATATTTGTGTGATACATCGTAGTAAGAAAAAATTGCACGTTGTTAAAACTAAACCATTAAACAACGTGGAACATGAAGTATCGGTTTGCGTAGAAGGTCAAGAGAGAATCATCAACTGTAGAGAAACTAGAATACGAGTAAGTGAGAGTAAAGAATTATGATTGCACTGACAATTTTCGTAGTTCATTCTGTCTTGTTTCTGAAATCTTCTTCAACTTTTCACAATCCAAATTAAAGTCTAACATGTTTCAACCAATATATAATCTTTCCATCAATACAAAACATTCAAACACAATATCAGATTTTCGAACAGTTTAGAAAATTTGGAAACTTCACCAATGAACGAGTTTCTCGAAGATGCACTTTGAAACGAGACGAGTCCATCACCAAGTGAGCGATCTCGGAATTCGAATCGCGAATGTCGTTAGTCTTTAGAGAAGTTTACAAAGTGTATGAACTTGACTATTTCTGTGTCGTGGGCATCTGTCTCGCTCCACTGTACGCGAGATTTTGTGCATATTTACGATCAGACTCGGATAGTTCCATGTCCAGAGGATTGAAGATTCCCTTCAGACTTCGGTCCCATCCGCCGCCCCCGCCTCCCTGCTGCCATCCACCGTGATCACCACCACCACTATTTTTCTGCGCCAGGAGCTTCTTCAGCCCAATGATCATCGACAAGACTAAGGCGATTTTACTGATGATGAGGGCTTTTCCCGCGAGCAAGAAAAGGACACCCATAGCCAGAGGTATCATTGCCGCCATCTTCATCGCCATACCCATCATCATCATCCCCATCATCTTCTTCATTTTTCCTCTACCTTCTTCAATGCTCCTCTTCAACTCACTCGACGAGGTTTTTGGCAATCTAATCTGAACGTTAAATCCGTTCATCAAATTAGCAACACGTTCAAACAGAATATCATTAAGAATGTCATCCTTCGATGCTCCCGATGTTCTTCCCAAGGTCGTTTCCAAATCCGCAACATTGGGTGATTCCGTCGGTTCAGGTGCATCCGGTGCTCTCACCAATTCGAGATTATCAGCAATTGGTAGATTGTCGATACGTCCGAGTCTCTCAAAGAAGGCTATTGCTTTTTTCTTCAGACAAGGCGAGACTCCCACGTTTCGAATTTGGCATTCCTCGTAGACCCTATACAAGGCTCGGTAGCCCTTTTCTAACACATTGTCGTCACCCGTTGACGAAGATGTTGAAAATGAGGTCGCTGCACTCAAAACCAGCAGGAGGAACAAGCACTTTTGACTATTCATCTTCTTTGATTTTGAAACTCAAGAGTTCTCGTAAAAGTTAGGGCTGGCAACCCTCTCTCGTTACACACGTAACGTAACTGAATGTTGCACACGAAGGACGCGCACCACTGATTTTATTCCTAACTGGAAGAGACTGGCGCCAGGACGAAGCTTTCAGGCTGATATATACCAGTCCCGATAGAAGGTGGTAAGGTAAGGGGATGAGCAGGCTCCCACGTATGTGCTATTGTATGTAGCATATTCATGTACACCTTTAGCTATGTATTCGCATCTCGGTGTTGATGTGTCTATGTTTTAATCCAGCTGTGTGTTTATCTATCCATGTTGCGAGTACTCACATAATCTCATTGCAGGATCCACGTGATGGTAAGCAGCTGCTGGCTCGTGGTACGGGATCGCGATGGGATGGGGATGGGATGGGATGTGAATCCGATGGCGCGGGCATGTGACCTTCCTGACACAGCGACCCACTCAAGTCGAGATCTCAGCTCGCCGCAAATCTATTCGTTAATCCTTTCTTCCCGAGTCGACGAAAAAATGAACATGCCGAGCCTAGCAGGGTTTGCATTTCTCGGTGGTCGGTTTTCAGAAGTGGAAAGTTGATACACACTGATATACACCAGGAAAGATTAAATGTCGGTGAGATGCGGACGCCCAATCAAAATTCGGACTTGGGATTTGTGCGATATAGTGGGCAAGGGAGAAGGAATTATAGCGTCCCATTGGTGCTTCTCCGCTGGCCTCCTGATCTCACCTGACCTTTAGGATTGAGCATGGTACGAGTAACTAGTCTAGCTTTCTTAAAGTGGCTGCGGATGCTCTGCTAACTGCTAGTTTACTTCGGGGGGTGTGAATTGAGAGTTTAGCTCCTTGTTTTAGCATCGAATTACAGAATTCAGGTGAAAAATAATTACATGTAAATAGTAATTACTCTTTTACAAAACTTGAAATGAATACGACTTTATTTATGAATTATATTATATGAATTAATTTGAAAAATCGTAAAATGAATCTATGAAGAAATCATTATCACTTTATAGTACAGGCGGATGCAGCATTGCGACGAGGGTATTGTTTTCATTTTATTTAGCAGATACTTTCTAAATTGAAATTGGCGTACTGCATGTTGCTGTCACGAAGAAGATGCATAGAAATTAGAAGTTGGTAGACATCCTTAAAGCTTTCAATACTAATAATGTGATAACGGTTACCATATAGTTAGCAGTACTGATTGCGCGAATTGAGCATATTTTCATCCTGATAAATTCCTCTTTTCATTATCTACGCATTTTATGTTGCTTTACTCCTCTGCAGAGAATAACACCTACTTATTAAAACATAGGAGCTATTATTTTCTTTTACACAATGCAACTTTCCTCATTTTTCATCGAAAAGTCATCAAACCCTCAAATGGAGACATTTATGGTTGTACATTCATCTCATCAAATCTCCATTGTATAAACAAGATAGTTAAGAACCATTCTCTTTCGATTTATTCATTCGTATTCCGTTTTATATTTTCTTCTCCTTTTGAATCACCTCGTCATCCATTATAAGAATAAAGGCTACATCTAAGGCCTTCCGTTAGAAAAAATCCAATTCACATAATTCACGGCATGAAATGACTTCCACTTAAATTCAAGCAGGAGAATTCACCTCGCAGTATAAAATTTTTTGCATAGCTTGAATGTTGAGGCATGTGTTTAATAGCCATCAACATAACTTTCTGGTCAAGGTAGTTCGATGGCCACTTCCCGCAAATCCGCTTTACCGTAAAGTTCGGAATGCATCGTCATTGATGATATAGCATCGTTCTGAGAGCGATAAACTACTGCGTCTTTGCAGTATGCATCTAATGTATGTACAATACACAATAAAGGCTTAAAGTAAGCTCGAGTATCTTCAGTACACACAATCGAGGTTATAGCGCATCTCTAATGCGACAACGAAAGACGCATAGCCCATGCTGGTTACCTACTTTGCGATTATCCCATAGTCAGTACTCATACCCAACGCCTCTGCAATAGTAGTTTAATAGTATAGAGTCGTGCCACATCCTGCGCACGCATATTCTTCTTCTCACGAAAGGCGCGAGAATGGGTCCAGAATTATTCCTCAGTAAACAAAATTCAAAGCTATTATACCAACGTCCACACTCCTAGAGCCTTTGAACCCAAATCTCATTATTTACGCTTTGCAATTAGTGTGAATTAAGAGTCAGTCATCGTGAGGAATTTAGTATTGTTCGGGTACTTTTTCTAACGGTATTTTCAAAATCAGGATGTGTTTTTTTAGGACTTAAGTGGGTTGAACTGCTGCCGAAATGTAGATTTTTTGGCGAGAGATTATAATTATTATAGATGGTCTATTCAGGCGTTAGGTCTTTGGATTAGGGGTTTTTATGTTGATGCTTATATAAAAAAAAATAAAATAGACATTTCTGTTAGAATATGCGATGGCTTACCAACGATTACTTTTTCTACTGAAATCTTTTTCGAGGTAGTAGAAAAAACCGGACGCTCGCCGCAAGTGGAAAAAGTAGTTTTTTGTCAGACATCATTTTTGTAATTGTATTGAATTTTTACGGTGAAGAATAGTCAGTAAGATTTTCTTCAACAGGTTTTGTACAGAAGGAATGCAAGAATGTTGATCAGCAGGAAAGAGGTTGCAAGTTGCGCGATTCTCAAGGTTGTCGAATCATGAATCGCAGCAAGAGGCTTCATTCTGTCAACGTAGGTTACATGCAACCTTTAACCTCGTGCGTTATACCTATACCTGTACCTACACCTACCTACACCTAGGAGAAAAGATATGGAGGGAATCGAGGATGCTCAATCGGCCCAGTGGCACACAAAACGTCGCGATCTCGGCAGCCGAAGAAAAGACTTGGTTTTTTAGTCCTCATTCTCCACTTTCTGTTTGAGCATAAAGATCGTGGGAGGCGAAATGTAAGAAATGGACGTATTCACCACAACACAACCCCACTCGACGACAAGGTGCTCAGAGATCGCACGTGTAATTCAGTCATGCTCACCACGTGCTTAGCTGTGGTGTTTACGATCAAGTTTCTTATTACTTGTTACTCGCATTACTTGCGTTCTCCAGCGTAATCGTGACTGCTTCGTTAGTCTTGATTATTCATTAGGTTAGAAGTTCATGCTTAAGCAGTCTCCTGCACAAGTAAATTAAGATTTATCTACTATTTCAGACCGTTTTGTTCAATTAAATAGGTCGTTTCTGCACTCTTTTCATTTATTTTAGTTGTATTTAATTATTATTCACTGAAGAGATTCACTCAAAAGATTCCGCGTTGGATTAAAGGGTAGAAAGTTCTATCTAATGCCGTTCTTAATTTGTAATCCTCTTTTATTTTATTCTGATCTATGAAACGTAATAAATTTTAAAAGAATTTTATAGATTTTAAAATTATAATCTTTTGACTCCTTTTGAAATATTACTCTTATTTGTTTACATTTGTGGGAATTTTTTAAAAATTCTCTGGAAATTCCATTAAATTATTTTGAGAAACAGTTACAGTATAAATAGCGGATTTGTTTATATTGCGTTTCAAACAATTAATGAAATTCCCACACGATGCTGAAGTAAGTCATACGTGCAGATTACAATGATTCCGTGTGTAATGCAACCATAGGTGTATTCACGCTCTGTATGGCGTAATATAACAATTCCGTGCAGAATAATTACTTTGCGCTTTATAAAAATTGCTTTGGTTAGTTTCTGGTCAGTTCCTGTCGAAGATGCTTCGACAGATCATCGCTCTTTCTTTACTAAGTTTGGGCGGCTTGTCCGCTGTTTCTGCTGAACCCATAAATCGAAATTCACATTTAAACGAATTGACGAACGACTGCGTGAGCAATTCGTCCGCTTGTGGTGTTCATAATTCAATAAATTCAGTCACCGCAAACAATGATAGTGTGGTTCTTCCCAGAGATGAAGAGGAACATTTTATCAACACAGAAAACGCTCTGGAAGAAGAAGGTAGGCAAAATTCCAATGCATGTGAAAAGTAAGCAATTTCGCGTCTGAATTGCTGCTATTTATTGTGGTACTACGAACCTGGAAAGTTTTATATTTTCTGTGTGAGAAATAGTGTCTTTTTATGAAAATTTGGTAAAGTGCATTTTGGAA
>JAUEJJ010000013.1:6575667-6604465 GCA_032164275.1 Synergus coniferae | reverse complement strand
TTATAAATCCGTAATCTTGTGTTGGTCCCTCTCAGTTATTTGTCACACTTTGTCACTCTTCCTCTAATCTTCTTGAGATATTTTTTTAAAGCTTAATAATTATGAATACACTATGTTTCATATTTATTTCACTTACAACACTAATAACAGTTATTTAACGAATGAAGTTGTATGAAAAATAATATAAATGTAGTATCTATCGTAGTTTGTCTTTCGATATACATAATTACAGAATAAAGATCTGTGGTTTAAATTGTTCAAAAAATTGGTCTCATTTTGTCCAAACGTAAATTTAAGTCAAACCACTGAAATGGACCTACATTTTATCCACTTTATTAAAATTTTATAAAACTAGTGCTTCCTATTACAAAATATTTGTACTTATATACAGCTTTTTATTTTGTAAATTGCCATAAACTTTTTCATTGTTACGCGAAGAAAGTTCCAAAATGTAGGTCAGTCATGTGTGTGATGCAACACTGTGGTAAGTTTCAAATACGATCTTGCAGCTGGTATGATTGTCTTTAATGGTAAGACGATCTTAATCCAGTTTCTAGCCAGAGAACAAGAAATGCTTCATGGTTAGGTAGAGAATTTATAAGAATTTTAAATTTAGTAAGCACTGTTTAAGAATATTTCAACTCCGACTTCTTAGAGAGATATTTTTAATATCGTAAATAAATTTTTCTGCCAAAGTGCATTGGCTTTACTTTTAATTAATAAAAAAATATTTCATTACACTGACTCTCAATTCTGTAATTGGAATTTAAATATAAAAGCATTTTGATTACTTATTAATGTCCTCTTCGTTAAAGTAATTATATGAGAACGTGTAACTCCAGACTTTTTAAGTGAAAGTCATCAGGATCGTAAATTTTAGTCTCGCTAAGAAAGTGGCGCATTTTTTAATGAAATTATGGGATAATATGCATTTTCAGTTTGTACGTGTCCTCAGGGAATATTGAAAGAAAGCGTAAATTCTCTCCAAAGCTAGTTTATGACATTTTTAGTACACTTTTGATAAAAGTCTTCTTTTTATGGCAAGACATTAAGAAACATTAAAAAAGCAAAACTTATTGAGGTGACAAATAATCTCAATAACTTACATTAATTCTAATTAAAACGAATAATATTTATTTTACATGCAGTAATAATCCCTCTAATATTTACACGTCTTGTTTTATAATTAATTTAGATATCATTTGCAAGTGGAACTATCTTGCAAAATATGTAAAATTGAAGAGATGATAATCATAGTTTACTTAGAATCTTTCGTATCTCCATTACAATAAAAATAAAGTCTTATGAAACATGAAATGGTAAAAAAAACTAACACTGAGAAGATTTCTATTATTTGCATATTGTTTTTTACATTTTCAAATGTTTTTAATTATTTAAAAATTCTTATTAAAATTAAACATTGACTAAAATATGTAAATTTTAATCGAAAAACCGCTAGAAGTATTTCCTAACGGTCAACTTTTCGTTCCTGAATGCCGCGCTCTTAAAACCCACATGGTGTTAATTTCTCATTTTAGATACTCGTTTCAGACATGTAACATAAATTTAAAGTTCATTACAAATGTATAGAAGTTTTAATTCATTAAGAACGTCCATAACTTCTCGAAAATGAGGTTGAGCTACCCAACAAGAATCTTTATCAAAGTTTCAAAATAATCTCTGTTCTTTAATATTTATAACTGATCTTCAGTTATTTATTATTGTCACAAGAATAAAAACATCTAGTATTTTTTTACGTATTTTGTATGCTGCAAATAATGATAATCTTCTTAAACAACGAACTTTAAATTATTTTAAATTATTCTCTGAAGAACTCAATAACATCCTAACCTGAAAAGATTGAATGGAGAACGTATTTTGCATATGTGAAATAACGTAGAAGCTTACCAGTTCCTCCAGCTTGCCTGTCGTTAAATTTCGATACTCGTTCGTCCAACACGAATTCGAGCATTCCATTTCCATTTAAAGTAGGCCCTACTCGCATCTGTAATCCAGGATAAATTTTTCCCATATCCCACCTCATATTTCTACGCTCCATCAGTGTCGAAGCCGCTTTTATAACATTACCGAAGTCTTTCGGATCATAATCCAGGTCAAGAAGGTCACGACCCTGACCTTCGGTCCTTTCCAGACGTATCTCGCCGAAATCGAGTTCATCCTCCTCGTTCCACAATTGAAGAGTGCTCAAAGCACCCCGATTTATGCACTCCAAAGTACCGTAAACTCTTTTCGAAAGACACGTTCCTAGAGTCTCGTCGAATCCACTTGACTCCTCAGTCCCGATTTCCGGTCTCGATCTCGTATCCATTATTACTGTAAAACCCGTCGCAAAAAGTGCCAGCAAGTAAATATTACGTAATTCATTCTTCATCCCTTTCGAATTGAATAAAGATTCCTTATTTCGAATTTTATTATTTTTTTTTAACTGAAAGATCGAAAGTGTTTCTCACTATAAGAACCAGATTCTCTTAATACATAAAAATTTTCTGTAAGTACAAATTTCAAAGAGGTCTCAAGTAACACTGATGATCTTTCTGAAGAGAGCACCCACCTTTATAACTTTGAGGGCGTTCACACACGAGGGAACAATCGGTTTCACTTAAAGAACAAACAACTAGCGAAAGTATACTCCTCAAAGTAGTTATATTGTTTGATCTGAACCTTGTCTGAAACGCTTGATGCACCCGAGAAGATTCGACTTCCGTTGGCGAGGATGATGATTCTGACGCATGTCACGAGAGAAGATTACGACAACTTAAACTACCCAAGCAAATCAAGAGAAAACAATAAGGCCTGTTACACAATTTTTTTTTTATAAAATTAACATTTATTTATAAATAGTATAAGTTACATGGATTCGACATGGTCGATATAAATAATCATTGGATAAATCTGTGAGCCGTGCGATTCTGACTAAGAACCCTTCGGGATGTGATCCACAAGGATTTCATGAATCACGAAGATATCATAGTCCATTAGAGCAGATTGGTCCGACGGTTCCGGAGGGATGCTGCACGAATGAGTGAGTCATGACCACTTCAGTCTATTTCCCACCACGAAAAGTCTCTTCGTCAAAAATAAATAATTCTTACGTAACCTAGTCTGTCTCATAGTCTCTGTCTTAATGCCAACGTTCGTAAAACACTGTCTTTTGTCAAGTTGTAAAGTCACTGTCACTGTCCGTGAGGATACAAGTTTCAGAATCAAGAATCATGAATCAAGATTCAAAAATGAAGATTTAAGAATCAAGATTAAAAATTTATCAATCCGGAAACTTGAGGTCCATTAGTCCCTGAGTCGAGAGCTTCATTGTGGTGTTTGTGGAGATATCCATCATTAGCAAGGTCACGATACTCTCGATGATCCTTCGACCACCTTATGGCGAAAGGAGGTACGAGGATGTAAAGAAGGAATGTTTCTGATGATATCTAACTTTAGTTGCTTGGTTTGTATGCATTGTATGCAAGGTCGACACCTTCCGACCATGATTCTGCTGATCTTCCCCATCCATGGTCGTGATGTTCCTCATGGTGGACTGGGTGAGCCACAACTTCGTAGTTCTGTTGTTTGGAAGCCAACAACTTCTGGAGACCCAGAATTCCACTGATGATGAGAGCAATTTTACCGAGGACGAGAGCCTTGAAAGCAAGGAGAGCGAGGGCTCCAAGAGCAATGGGGATGAGGACTGCAGCCTTCAATTTCAAGAGAAGGAGGATTGGCAACAGAGATTTGACAATCTTCTTCTTCTTGCCACGAGCTAAAAAAACAAGAATGGTATAAGTATTTGCAAGATGACCTTGGATGCGACCTGATTTGACAATCAGTTGACAATGATTTGAATATGAGTAAATTCTTGATCATCATCAGATTTTGAACTAGATACATAAAGATAGATTAGATCAAGATAAAAATATACCTTCATCGAGGGATCGGGATTCTTCAGGAAGGCTGAGTTCGACGGTGTGGGTGCTCAGGAACTTGGCAGTTCTGTCAAGAAGTGCATTGTCGACAGCAGCTTCCCTGGCTTCAGCTTCAGTGGGCAAAGATGCTTCAATGTCATTGAGCGACCTGGCGTTGTTTGCACGACTGAAAAGACAAAAAAAAGAAATTAGACAATTGTTTAACTCCAGATGAATAACATGAAACTTTTTCCCTTTCGCTTTTCTTTATGTTCTTCAATATCAAAATTACATCTCTACATCTCTAAAAATCTCAAGGTTCTTCAAATGGTCCATAAAGCACTAATCTCCGAGTGATAATCCTCATTCACTTGATTACACACGCTGCAATCTCACTGAAATTCACTTTCCCGGCGTAATATCCGCAGCACATACTCCAGGTATCCTTACCTGTTCTTAGCGTCATCAGTCTGAACGATCCTGAGACCATCGACAATGTCGAATTCTGCGGAGCGGGCAGCCCTGTCGACAAAGTGGAGGGCCTTCAGTTTAAGGCACACTGCAAGGTCGGACTGATCAGCACAGCCAGAGTACACATCAAAAGCTTCCTCGAACAAGGAGGGTTGATGGACCTCCTGGGAGGCTGGAGCCGCGAAGGCAGCCGCGACTAAGGCGAGAACCACTACAAATTTCAGCATGATGCAACTTGATACTTTCCCGAAGGAGCACTTCTTAACCCCACAGATAATTTTTAGCACTGACTTGGCACCTCAGCCACACAGTAAACTTATCCAGGCAGATTTTTTGCTGCTTGAACGGCGACGATCGGATCGACACTGACCGAAAGAATCACGATGCTGCCTTTTATCCTGGACGCGAAAGGGGTCCGCGTACGTTTTTGAAATTTTGATGGCCCCCACTTCTACCTATTGGTTCTTAAGTGCCGTTCGTCGTGTGTCGTACTCGCTTGACCATCCGCCCGTTCATCCGTGTCTACATAGTCTTTCGTGTATACATAAGACGGGTGTTGGCCCATTCGAGAAGCTGCAAAAGTGTGTGCCTTGTTCCAGTGTGTGTCACTGGTTTACGATCATGTGAATCCGTCAATATGTGTTAAGTGTGTAAAAGCATGTCAGTGTAAACGCACGTGCGTACACACAATTTTAGAGAAGCCCACGCTACACACTTCTTCGTGTCCATTCGGTTCAGATCGCAGGTGGGACGAGAGATGTATCGGTCAAAGGCACCGAATTCATCTCGTTGGCTTAGGAACGCCGACCCTCCCCCTCGGAGACTTTCCCCAAAGGGCCCCTCGAGCCACATATGCTTCTTCCCAATTCCACCTTCCCACGATTTCATCATCCAAGATCTCGCTATCAAATTTTGTCACTAAAAATTATTATAAGATGCTACTGTGACACTAAATCCAGTATCTTCAACAAAAATTATTGACTTGACCTCTCGGTCGGAATTTGGAGATAAGTCCATATTATTCCGTTTTCATTTTCTGACCTATTTAGTTTTGGAATCATGATGATAGTATGGGTAATTATAGTGATTACAGTCACTTATTGTTTATATATTATCGTCGTTGAAAGTTTTTTATATTCTCATCAGAGAAAGTATTGCCTTATCACATCTTTAAGGGTTGGATGATCCTTGGGATTAATATTTAAGGCACGCGAAATATTGACTTTGAAGACTATTGCTAATTAGGTATAAAAATCATATTCTGGAATTTGCGTAAAAGATTGACATTTGACACAGATGCTGATAGAAGAAAGGAATTTGTCTCCACCCATTTCTATACAGTTATCGCTTACTCTATTACCATCGGTGGCATTTCTTCTCAAGTTTATCACTCGTAGAAATCCTGTTTTGTTGAATGGGTCTCATTTAATTCATGACGAAAACGGTGAAATTTTCGCTAACTAGGATGACACATCAGGAATGCGGGACTGACCTAAAAATCTTGTGTTCCACGAAAATGAACTTTCCTGAGGGTCTGCTTGAGGTATATGAGGTAAAACCTAAACAAATGTCTGGGTTTTTATGGATCATTAAAGCTACTACCGGTGAAATTGTTGGAATCAAGGAGGTGAATGATATCAATATAATTACGGGTACCATCAGATTAAATGGCATCACTGAAGTTCCTGGTGCCCTCGAAATTACTGCAATCAACAATGCAATGTTATCAATAAAATTACTGAAAGCAATAACTGGCATCTATAAAATGAATGTCACAGATGCAGTGAATAATATGAAAAAAAGTAAGTGATATTTAGAACGTCAAATTTAAGAAATTTTAAAACTATTAGTGAAATTAATTCAATTTTAACTTTATCAACAATACCAAGATTAATTCGATGCTAAAGGCAGCTAAAAAAGCTAATCCATCATAATATAACCGAGCCAAGTGTTACTTAACTTCGGTGACCCAACAAGAAGCCTCAAACAATTCCATGTGTCCAATTAATTTAATATTACCAATCAAGTAACTGATAAAAAATAGAAAAAAGTTATTGGAGTGAAGCGTAGTTCCTAATCAATAGCGAAACCAGTATCTGAAAAATAATTTTATATACAACTTATTCAGAGGGAAAGAATAATAAATAAGTGTTTTTTTCTCGAAAATGGCTGAACCGATTTTGATGAAAAAAATATATGTCGTAAAAACCTCGACAAACATGTGTATGTCAAGTTTTTGCATCTCTGATGTAGTATACTTGACTCGACTTGCTTCACCTAAAAAGGGAAAGATCGCGACTTTAATTACTCTTCGGCTAAGAATTGATGCTGGGCTATGATCTCAGGGAATCGGGGAAATTAATTTATTCCATTGGATGTCACACGGAACGTTTAACGGTTTTTGTAGAATGTGCGTGCGTTGGTCATTGGTGTGTGCGAGTTGGGTCCGAGCCAGACCTCCCTGGAGAGGATGGCCGCGCCTTACGATGACCCCGAAGTCTCCTGGTTAGAAGAGGAGAAAAAAGAAACTTTTTAAAATATACATACGATATGCCATACCAAAAGGAACTCGCGCAAAAGAAAGAACCCTGATACGCGACAGACTTTCTCCTAACCGACGAATCTCTTGGTGAAAAGTTTAAACCTTACGTTTTCGCATGATGTACATTATTAAATTTTTCATGGTGGTATCAAGCAAGATCTAAATCTGAGAGTTTGCAAGCATGTGGTTTCTATGGAAATACATCAAAACGAAGGAGATGACCAAATCGCTAATCTTTGGGGTGAATTCAGTAAAGAATTTACTCCAAGTAGCTGTAGTAATGGAACACTTTCCTCTCCAAGACGCCGGCGAGAGTGAACTCGACTCCGAGGATCGAGGTCAGGTCAAGGCCCCCTGGAAGCGCAGGCTCTGTACCGCGTTCCAAGATCTTCATCTCATCCTTTTTCTTCCTTCTCACACATTTCTTTTTTATTTAATTTAGGTGCCCTCTGTTTGCAATTTTCAAGTACTGGTTCCTCTTTATTGAGAGTTTGTTGCAGAAACATTCAAATTTTGCATATATAATTACACGTGTAAGATCAAGAAACAGCGATGCTGCCTCTGTCGTTCCGGTAGAAAGTAAGGAGAAAGGAACATTCTATTTATTGAAAATTCTTAATTTATGGAAGTGCAGTTCACACTGGGCAAGTTTCTTCCCAGCGAAATTGAAATGAAAGATCGAAATTGACGAAGAAAATTTTTCGAGTGTTGAGAGAAGCTTTTTAGGATTTAGTTTAAGGAATTAAAATTATTTTTTGGATAATTCAAGCGTCCATGTGTATTAGTTATTATTTTACTTCTAGGGCAAATAGATATTTCAGAATTATTAGGTCATATCAACAATTAAGGTCAGATAATGAATTTGATTTAGTTTAATTAGGTTCCATTCACTCCAGCTAATCAAGGAAGGAATCATCAATTCGTGGCAGTCATTCAAAGTCTCTTTCTCCGTTCTGTTACAACTTGTTCAGAAGATGCTGATCTCGCGATATATAATTTGAATTTGATTGAATAAATCACTCGAATTTAAGGTTTATCATTTTAGGTTGAAAACGCTGGATATCGTCCCTTTTGAGTCCAATAAAAAATGTTCTCAGATAATCATTCAGCGTGAAAGTTGACTGACCGGATTTATGAAATGGATAGTAATCATCTGGCCGGAATACACGCGAGAGCAAATTTATACCAATAAATTTTTAAGGTTTGAAGTATAATTGCAGACGAAAAAGTTGAATCATGGTAATTTCATGTGAACTAGTATAAAACCTAAAAAAGGATTGAGCACTCAATGGTCGAATCCATTTTTGAAAGTGTGAGATATGAGTTTCTAAACGAAAGTTAGAACTTCAATTCGTTCTAATAAACTTTTTGAAGTCAGTGGCTGCTTTACATGAGAACTCTCACTTTTTGAATGACGTCTTTTCACCAAGTCTATAAACAATCTTTTTCTAAGTCCTTATTCATTTAATCTAAATAGAAAGAAAGTGCCTGACTAATTGCCTAAATCATTTAAATTTATTACATAATTTTAAAAATATGATAAATATAAACTAAAAGTTTATTCAAATTTTAAAAAAGTTAATTCGGAGATTTTCTTCTCTGTAATTTCCAGTCATTGACTCTAAGTGCGAAGCTTACATACAGGATGAGATCAACAATAAAAAGGTGTAATTGGTAATTCGTCACTCGCTCGTGTTTAGGACAATCTCGTCCACTTACATGTCAAGCAAATTGATGTTTTGATTGTTTTAAAATACTGCACGCGAAATTCAGGAAAACAGTTAAGGTGATTTATTGCCTTACTGATTTATTGTTTTTAGATTTGACGGACAATGAGTACAATACGAGAATTACAGATACAGCTTGTGTCTTCAATTGCAATTTATAATACCTTTTTTAAAATATTTATTGCTTGGTTTATTAATTTTGCAAGTGAAAAAGAAACCCATTATATGTCGAATGTATATTTCATATTGTATATTACATTTGTTCCGCTTGGACAGATGGAATTGTTTAAGACTTCCTGTACGATCACCGAAGTTTAGCAATGCTTGGCTCGGTTATACTCGGATGGGAGCCGCCGTACTATGTATTATTTGATTGATAAGTCTTAAAAAAACAGAATGTCCAACAAGTGTGAGATCACTGAACTTTATCAATTTTTTTTTATAGGTCTAGGAAAGAATGATTTTAGCTTAAATACTAGAAAGAAAAATGATTTCAAACCAATTTTTTATGAAATTGGTGTTTTAAAAAATACCTATATATTGAGAAGAGCTAAGAAAAGACAATGTAGTTTTAACTAACATTCTTTGAAATTTTGTAGATTCAATGATTTTTTAAAAATGTTTAAGAGTATAAACAATTTCATTATCAAATTTGATTCGGAAAATCATGCATTTACTCGAATTAAATTTTGTAATTCTATTTAATTCCAGCTTTCTTATATCGGGCGATTTTGTCGCCCAATGTATCATCTGATCTCATAACAGAATATTCAGACTAATTAAAAAAATGTCCAAATACTGATTGAATTCCAGAAATAATTGAAATATAAATCAATTTTATTAATTCTTAACCCATAACTTGAACTAGTTCAACACGTGGTTATAAATGCCATATAATATTTATTGATCGGTATGCAATAAATCAATAGGGAATTGTAACGAGTGTGCGTGTGTATACTCGTTAAATGTAAACTGCGTAACTGTTAATGGTGGTGTCTTTAAACGTTGAAATAAGACGACAATTATTGCTGTAGGTTGTAATATCCGTAGTATTAAAACTTGCCAGCTATGAAGAAGTGCAGGTCGGTTAGAAAGATCGCTTAGGAGGCGGACTGGTGGTGGTGTGAAGTGGTCACTATTAACTGGAACACTAGCATTAGAGAACAAACGCAATTACAGTGATTTCTCGTTTGTTCGATTATACCAGTGGAACGTACTTGATTTTTTAGGGCAGTAAAGCAAGATATTCGGAGAGAGTCCGGCGACCGTAAGTCTACGACCGATCCAACTTTCGCAAAAAGGTGAATGAATAAACGATCACGAACGATGATATAACTATAACCGCTCTGCATTTTTGCAGAGCATCTTAATTTTTTTTAGTAGCATTTTGTTGATTTTATATTTTTACTATTATATTATCATTTCACTAATAGTATTTATCTATTTTTGTAGTTTCATCTGTTTAAAAGAATCGTCTGGTTTCTTTCAGTTTAGTTTCTCTTCCATGTGTATTGTATTCTTATTTCTTTATTTGAAATTCAACTTACGGAACGATCCTTCTTTTCATTTAAATTTGAACGATTCCACTAATCATAAAAGTGTAGAGGCTGGTAAGTGCACATATAGTCACTAATAACGGGACAAAGTTGTAAATGAATTCGGCACTGACTTACAACGAATTCTTCAGTGGTCTTCAAGTATTTTGGGAGTGTCGAAATAATCTTGAATTTAATTGTATGGATCTAGGTGCTCAAGGAGTTTGAGGAATGTTCAAGGAAAATCACAGAATTCATACGAAAGATTTCTGTAAAATCGCATTTTGGTTTTTAGATTGGTTCTGACAGAGAAGAAAGCTCTAAAATACGATTTAGAAAAATTGATTAATTCGAGATATAACATTTCCTGAAATTTTCACATATATAGTCATATTTCCTTTAAGACTCCTAATTAAATAGAATACATAATAATATTGTTGAATTATTCTATCATCAAAAATTTAGTTGCGACAACAAAATAGACTCAACAAAATCATTTTGTTACCATTGCTGCATTTTTTTCTCATCGTAATGTGATGCTAATTCAAATTTAGCTTTTTCTTCATAGCTTAAGATGAAGCAAGCTATTCAAGTTATATTTTACATATTATATTTCTATATTTTCAGCTTAAATACTTCCTGCATATATCAAGCAGATATCAAGTATTATAATTAATTCTAATTTTTAATACAATGCCACATGTGGGTCTGATATGGACCTACATAATTAGACTGTCAAGATTAAACAAAGTAAATGCACCCACATTTGGATTTAAGCCAGCCACACATGAGCACGACAGGGATCTAATTAGACTGCCTAGATTAGACGGACTCAATCCGTCCCCAATTGAATTTAAGTCTATCCCAATATTTATCGACACAGGAAACCACGTTGATTACTCGAAAGCTCGTTCCATACAAAACTCGAATATTAAAAATTAAAAATTCCTCCATTGATTTCAATTTCCCAAAAAATAATTAAATATTTCGAAGACACGAAAGTCTCTTACGCTCTCTTTCGCTTTCACCTACATCCACAAACTCTTAATTTTATTACACGAAATTTACTTTGTAAACCGAATAGACATTTTCAGAAAACGTCTAATCTACAATAAGAAAATAAAAGTCTACTTTTCTCACTTAGGCATAGGGAAAATCAGAAAATGAAGCTTAGATTTTCTGTCGAGACCACCCAGACGACAAGTTCAAGAACCGGAGACTTTACCATCAAAGACTGCTTTTTCTTCATGGTAGGTAGAGAGTGTTAGGCACACCTTGAAAAGGCGCACCGGCCGCGGATGCTGACTGGCCTGGTTGACCTGGTTTACTTCCTCGCACTCTTTGTGCGTGAGCTGGTCACGCATGTGTGCGTCTACCATCACGCGTGACCACTGACCAGTGACCACATACGCACAGTGCGTAAGGTGCATTTCGCGCCAAGTTTCGTTCCCTTCTCGTAACAAGTCCATATGTAGGTAAGACGACTCTTCTCTCCCGTTGCATCAAGACTTGAAAACTCCAAGACGGAAGCAAAATTAATTTGCTCCCGTGGCCTGCATCCAGATTCTAAATCGATAGTCACAATACGACTATCGATCGCGTCTCGCAACTATCGGCATAACTTACCCATTATCCATTATCCATTATCCATTATCCACTGTTCATTATCCTACTCCATCATATCCAAAAGCTATTTCCGGCTTGGTCCTTACTTTCGTCTACCAAATCAACATGACCATCAGTCAAGCTCCAATTATTTTATAGTACTTCTCCCCCTTCCCCCTGCCAACCAATCGGACATCCGTTATTTTCATACTTGAACGAAGCACGTGTTCAGTGTCCAATAATTACAGCTTTACTTCGTCTCCGCTTCTACTTCCTGTAGAAACTGTGTGTCCAACCATTTTCCCTTAAAATACCCTCGAATAAGAGGAATTATAACTATGTATATCCAAAATTTGGAAAGAGCACAGACAATAGTCAGTTTGAGAAATCTTAATTTATTAAATATTTATAAATATACATTGGGATATTACAATACACGATTTGTTTTTCCTCGACGAATAAATACTGAAGAATAGGAATGACGATCGAGCGATGAGAATGAGGAGAGATAAGGTGCAGGATGAGAGTAAGTAAGAGTGGAGAGTCAAATAGTCGATTAGTCGAATAGTCGAATAGTCGAATAGTCGAATAGTCAAAGAGTCGCAGATTCAAAAAGACAAAGAGTCAAATAGATGAAAAGTGAAGAAAGATTGGAAGGAAGATGTAGACCAAGTGATAGTAATAATATAGAATGGAAGAATGAAAATCACAGTGCGGCGAAAGATAAGTTTAGATGATGAGAAAAGAAAGAAGTCTTAGGAAGTAAAGTCTTTTAGATCTTGTTGTCTAAGCTGAGGAGGGTTTGTAGGCGTTGTATGCAAGGTCATGGCTTGACCTCGCCCAACCGCTTGAACCGTGTCCCGAGACTTGAACCACCTCATGGCCGTGGTCGTGACTGGAAACCAACTTCTTCAGACCAATGATCGAAGCAAGAACCAGAGCCAATTTGCTCACTATCAAAGCTTTTCCAGCCAAAAGTGCAAGTGCTCCGAGCGCCAAGGGCACCAACGTTCCTCCAATCAGCAGAGGAATGGCGAGCAGTCCTCCCATACCTTTCCTTTTCTTGCCTCGGCCTGAAAAACAAATATCGACATTAGTACACTGGTTATCACCTCCAGCGAAAGTGTTTGCACAAGTTAGGTATCTTCAAAGTTCTTCAAAATTTCCCAAGAGTTGCATTGTGTTGACTGACTTAGATTTTGTTAAGTAATCATTTGAGAAAATCAAACTTGCAGGACTTTTCAATCTGAATGACATAATATTGTGTTTGTAGATGCTGTAACATTTTCTTTTGGATTTTTATTCAGTTAATTGTGTAGCGCAGTTTTATTGAAGTTGCAATTTGTTGGTCATGATCGTCTGAGTAAGATATTCCAAAACAATGTTTCTCACAAACCTAGTATGGTCTTCTCTACAGTTGTTTATACAAAACAAAGCAATTATAAATTACATTTATATCTATCAAATAAATATAGGTTTACTTCTATCAAATCATTTCCAAATCATCCCAATAATATGTTTACAGTATCATAATCGTCAGAATTTATTTACAATGCAAACTGTTAGAATTATTAGACCGAAAACCAATCTGATCATCATCTACTAATAAAATCTCTACCAACCAATTAATAATAATTACTGCATAAAGGATAAACCATAAACAATCAATGATCTAAAACCATATTCACCTTCTTCGGTGAGACTCCTCTGGAGTTCCTCGACATTGGGCAGCTTGAGCTTGAGGGTGTGGCTTTGGAAAAAGTTGACAACCTTGTCAAGGATCATGGTGTTCAGAGCATCTTCCCGGTCATCAAGAGCCCTTGGCAAGTTAGCCTCGATTTCTTCAGGGGACTTTGGTGGCTCATCTTGAGTAACTGGGTCGTCCTTGACTAGGGTGATTCCTTCAACGATGTTGAGCTGGACGCTCCTCGAGACCCTGTCCATAGCCGCCAGAAGCTTCAGTTTCAAACAAGCGCTCATCTCTGATCCTGAGCACTCTTTGTAGACCTGGTAGACATAGCGAAGGTCACCGAAGACTCCTCCTCCACCCGACCTGGCACTTTGGTCATCAATACTGTTGCTGGTCGGATTCGTTTCAGCTGACCTTGCTGAGACTGTTACCAGTAAAACAGCGATACAGATAAAGTAGTGGGCCAACAATCTCATTTTGGTTCACGAAAGGTACCTGGAAAAATCGTACAATTAGTATGAATAATAGGACATGAATAATAAAATGATAAGGAGATGATAACAATCAAGCTTCATTAACTATCGACTAAATGCGTCCAGCGAACGAAAACACTAAAGCAAAATCAATATTGAATGACAACACAGTGTAATCCATAAAACTCATGGAAGCTAATTGTTCGCTACTCGTTGAAGCTACAAGTTCTAAGGGAAGTCCCGCAATGATCGCCTTCTCACGTGTCTCACTGATTCAGTACAATATCCTTTGCGCGACGAGTTATTCAAGTTGTAACCACGAACACTGTACCTTTTTGTACTATATATAGCAACCGGTTCGCGCGATTCGATACGAATCAAATTTGCGCCTTTCTTCGAGCCTCCAACAACTACAAGCTACTATACTCGCTGCTAAACCGCGAGATGCGTTCTTGAGAGCACTCTACGTAGACTGTACGTAACGGAAGCCCTGCCCTAGCTCTATATATCTGGTCAGGTGTACCACCGTACTCGGGGATATTGTCCCCCACCAGCGAGTACCCGGCTAAGAAGCCAACCATTTTCATACACCATCATTTGAGAGCGGTTTACGTTTCAACGACAAACAACCACCGAACCGAGTCGAGACGAGAGCACAGAGCAATGAATACCTCAGCATCACTCCCCTTCCGCCCGCAATACCTCCTCCTTCGACACCTGTACTCGATAATGTACATGAAGGTGTTCCAGTCGCCCTCAACATCACCCAAACCAGTCTTTTCGGCACATAAAGTCTTTTCGACACATAAAGTCCTTTCGGCACATAAAACCTTTTCGGTACATAAAATCTTTACCCTGCCCCTGAATTGTTCTTCAAGTCTCAGCAAGGCCTTCGCCTCAACTGGAATTCGCGTGCCTTCTAGTTTGTTCCTTCATTTTCTCGAGTTCCTTATTTTTTTACTCACGTATTACATACCTCCGGCTTACCCGAGATTTCGCTTGCCTTATCGCCTCACGCGAATCATTCTCACGGTAATACCAAATTCCACCTGCTCTAAAGACACTCCGTTCGTTAGAAATGACCTTATTAATGTTTCCGTAAAAGAATTTGTCATTTCTAAAAGAGACAAAATGACAAAAAGAGATGAATTCTGAAAATCTTCAATCAGACTTCCAAGGACTAAAAAACTACTTGGTTTCCAATCTATTATCATCTTTGTCAATCCAGAACCAAGTGCAGACATAACGGATATATGCTGCAAATTCACGTATACAGCACGCGAATTCGGGATGAATAACATACATTTATACAAGTTTCATAAGAGCGGGTTTCCTGCGAGATCAATCGGATTTCGGTACAATCAGTTTAACCGATTTCACTTCAATACCTCATGCCTTCAGTTGATCTGATTTCAATTTATTTAAATTGCCTTATGAATACACTTAAGTTTAGTAGACTTCAGTTTGAACTGATTTTGATTTAGCTTCACCTTGAATAGAATAAAATTAACTTCTGAAGAATCTAGTAGAATCTACTTAAGTTCGCCTTCTGATTTCTCTATCCTTTAATCTTTCAATACAAATCGGGTGTTTCTAGTCATCCAAGATTCCTGTGACCCGAACTTCATGACATTCCTACTTCATTGTCACAGACATTATTCATTAATTACTGCAAACGCAAATTTCATTGGAAACAAAAGTGAGATTCTCTTTCATTGAAGTCTCATTCCCATGGTTATGGAATTATGGATTCTATAGAACATTCTTAAATAGTGAATTCTTCCTTGCTGTGTCTATGGATAAAACCTTAACTGGGTCAGACAAAGTGAAACCCAAAGGCGTTACACTGGATACGCATACATTCTCCAAAAGGGGGGTGAGAGGAGGTGGACCTTAATGATCGAGTTCATAAACGCACTCGTGCATCAAAAGTACGCTGTTCGGCATCAGAGCATATTTTCGGTGTCCGGAACGCATTGGACTTCTTTCCCTCTTTCATTTCTCCTTCGTATTCTTTGCGGTTTGTTGAATTAACTTTTTTCTCCTATTATCTTTTTTCTCTTTGATTATCTTTCCTTTCTCTATTATCTTTTTCTCATTTCTTTTTCGCAAACTGGGTAAACACTGCAATACTAATTCCTTGGAATTCAATAAAATCAGTTAAAGTGTCTTGAAATCTGCAGAAATCTGCAGAAATCTTTGGTGCCTTCTTTTGATATCTTTTTTGAGATCTTTTAAAATCTTTTTAAATCGTTTAAAATCCCTTGAAATCCCTAAAACCATAAACGATCTGTCAGCATCCCTTAAAATTTTTCAAAATCCTTCAGTCTTTACTCCTTGAAATTCCAACAAACAATTCCTCTATTTTTTCTTCCCAAAACGAAGAGCAAAAAGTCGTACCCCAATTTATGGAATTCTATTTTCTGCAATGTACGTATTCGGATTTGAATTTAAAAAGAGACCGCAGTATTACAACAGGAAAAAAAATTGATCCAGATTTTGACCACAGATCCATTCAATGTGTTTTTCTCTCTGATTGTCAATTTTCCTCATTTAAGAGCAGTTAATTCTTTATACCGGAACTAGCGTCTTCGCGCCGCGTTACCGATTTCTCGTACGCAAGTACAAGCCGTGAAAATATCCCTGTACGGCGAAAGCGACGATCATGAAGTCTGCTTACATAGAGACTATTAAACTCGACTGGAACTTGGAGTGTGCGGTAGTCTCGCCTACTTCCGGTTCGGAGAAGTTGTGCTCCCGAATTCTCTCGCTTTCATTCATAGCGTAAATGTATTGCTTTGATTCGGAGAAATCATTCACCACTTGATACCAAAGGAATGATATGATTCAGTGAACGATATACATATCTCAGCAGAAGTGATTTAAGCTGAGATAAGTCATCATGGTTGATGCCAGGGTATCACGAGACAAATAAGATGCTAGTCGACCTAGTGTTTTTTGTAAATTTTTAATCATAGCAAATGCAAAAGCTGTTGTTGTATAAAAGAATAATTTTGTTTGCTCTAAAAAAACATGTCTGAATCATTGGCTTGATTGGTAAGGTACGTGGTCCTAAAAAGGAAGACTGTGATTTTATCTTTGTAAACTGCTGCAAAGAATGTAATCGCCTTAATAATTAATCGAGGTTAAAGAGAACGAGAAAGAAAGGACATACTCTTCTCCTTTTCGCTTCTCTTTACTTAAATTTTATAATTGTTTTATAGAATACAAGATTCAAACTTGTTAAGTAGTTTTCATTTGAATAGTAAAACATCTAAATATATTTGGCTAAACTTGTATGTATTACGTGTATCTGTAATGAGGATTTAGACACTGTTTTGATTTTCTAGAATACTTTCATTAATGAAACTAAACCAACTTTTTAAACTCACATTGCAGTGCTTATCTACTATGTTACATACGATTCATTTTTTAAACAGATCACCTGCTGCATGACGGTTTTATGTTAGTTTCATGACCGTAATTTGCTATGTTTAGTCATAAAGTGTTTGGCGTAATTGCTCTGCGCTCAATAAACTTTGCGATCTTTCAAAATAGGGAATACGAATATTTAAAAGTGATTATCGGGACAGTTATAAACATTAAGGGTAATAAGTTCATTTCAAAGTATTCCGTTAATAATAATAATAAACTCTTTTATAACGTTTTAGTAATTGAACATTTGGATGATAATGGCGTGTTGTTTTCAGAAGTTATCTGTTATCCTAGATTTTGCGGAATATAAAACAGAATATAATCAATTAACTTTTTAATATGAGCTTTTAGGAAACCACGTCAGGCACTATATTTTTCCGTATTAATTAACCATTCTATTGTAACATACTGGAGAAAATAGTTTTGACCCTCTTTGAAAATAATACCATAAAAAATAAATTTTCAAAAGATAATGTGAACAAGAGATCGTATTACACGAGAAATTAAAATGTTCTATTCAAGCTGACATATTTACTAGAAAAAGGTGTACGTGTCTTGAAATAAATAAACTACCTTACTTTTCTTATGATAATGACTTCCTGAACAATTTTATTCAAAAGTGGCTAATGTGATACTTGAACTTGTCAAATTAAAGAGTCTCCATGGCAAATTTCCGACAGGAAGAAATATATTGCCTTAAATTAATTCTTAGCCTCAATTTTAGAATTCTGAACGCTCTAAATAAAACTGATGCATTAATGGAAGATTTAAATTCTATGTCCTAAAATAGATAATAATAGCATCGTAGATATACATATGAGAGGATTTTTAATGATTTAAGCCTTCTGTGGTTTTATATCTAATATTTCTACCTAATCTAATAACTAAATTTTCTATCTATCTAATCAGAGATTTCGAATCGTTTCTATCAGTTTGTAAGACTTGAGGAAATCCTTATCTTAAATTACTTTCCCTCTCATCTTCAAGTAGCTGTCTTTGACGCCTTCAGAACGGAAGATAGCTGTCGGATTGAAGACCAACGTCGTGAGGATGTTTCGTTTCTCCGGCTGTATGCCGCAGGGCACTGAAGCACAGACAGATAGTATATAGTTTCCCAGATATTCTTTTGTAACGTTATTGTAATCTTCAGACACGAATTTGATTATTTATCACCGTTAATTATATGTTTTATTATGTTTTCATGTCATTTCCATTATTCATCCTCTGATTATTATGCTTAAATCATCATTAATCTTTCACTTATATTCTTTGCCTCTGTAAAAAATTCTTTGAACCTTCTTTCAAAATAATCTACACTAATCACGAAAATCAACAAGGAATTACATAGATCCAATCTTCAAACATAAAATTACTTTCCTCATTCTTTATAATCTAAACTTTCCTCTTAGCCACATCTGAATTGTAGCCACATGTCATCTTAAGAACCGGAAAACCTTGTTCTATTTTTGAGTAAAAATGATATTCCATTCATTAGAAACTTACATATATTGCAGTGCATGTCAAAATGTAAATCAAATTTGTAATGAAAAGTATAGAAAGTCGTGAAGTCACGCGAGTGTCTCCTAATTACGAGCAGATGCTTCTCTCTCCGGATCTAAGTATATTGATCTGAGTATTATTTGCACAAACTTCCATCTGCTAGATCATTATCCGCTCCATTCAGATCCTGTGTCTCGTCATGTTTAGAAATATTGTATCTAGCATAATTGTACTTTCACACTTTCGTTGTTTCGCCTGACCAGGAGAACCTCGTTCTTTTATACGGTATGTGGATTACTAGATCTCTGGAACACGGAAACGGGCAACAGATGTTTACACAAGGGTCTATCGGTGCCAACGTTATTATTACGGGAATTCATTATCGACCCTGATAAATCGCGCACGATGGTTATGCGCAATTAATATTAAGGACGTTGTAAGAGAAGACGTTATATGTCTCTTCCTGCATGACAGGAATACAAATATTAAGTTTCAGATAACCCGAACCGGATTTTATAGACCAGAATGATGCTTATCATGTACAGATCATTCATTTTAATCTTCTGAACAATTTATCCCATGCAAACAAACCTTGGGTTTCAAATAAGTCATCAGTTTTTAAACCGAGAAAAAATATATATATATTCTTCTTTAATTACAGGGAGGAGTCAAACAAATAATTATCTAGACGAGGGATAGAAATATGATAATAAAAATTTGAGTAGAATGGAAATTTTCCAAATGATTCTTCTCCAAATGATGATTTCTCCGTACTCTATAACTACGCCTTAAAATACGCCCTATTTCACAAGCTGTTTAGAAAAATATCTCTTTATTTTGGCCCAATTTTTTATTTCCGACATCCACCTTATAATTAGCCTTTTATTAAAAAAAAATACTGAACTTAGATAAAGGAAATTATTTTCTGTTGTGACGATTACAGAGCTAAAATTGTATTGTTGTGATGATCCTGTCGTGAGATGAAAAGAGAGAATAAAGGAAGAATGAAGAGCAGAGTGGCATTTTAGTACATTCTTGGCTCATTGCTGTCAGATTGCAAGCAGAGTTATATCTGCTTTATAAAAACCGCACGAATCGCAAGGTGAGGTAGGTCGATTGCGTAACGGTAAACGGTATAATCATGTACTAGTGCGTCAGATTTTTATAAGTAGAGCAACTGCTTTCAGGTGGTTCGGAGTCTACATTTTTGATTCACTGTTTAGAAGAGCTCAACGCTTGTTTGGCCGAAGTATGCGCTCGACCGGAGACTTCAATGCGTGGGCTGAGGTCCGCTTGTAATCTCGTACTGCGTGCTTTCTTCTTTATTGATCACTGATCTATTTTCAAGTTGTGTGACCTTGTATAAACGATTTCTAAAATATTTCTAGGCTTCAAACAAATAGTTCTCTTCAATTTATTGTTTAAACAATTTCAACTATTATTGTCAAACTCAGATATATATTTTCGAGAACAGAAAACGGAAGCTTATCTTTTATTATTTCGATATGATTTGAAATTTTTAAAATATCGATTTACCTTCTTGTAATTATTGCAACACAAATTTTTGAAGTTTGGAACATTACTAGAAACGTTATTTTATGTCTGACAATGGAAAATAGGAGCTACAGATGGCGCCACATTTAGCAGATGTTTCAGTTTATAAACATGAAGAATTTTGTAGATATGGACATTATTTATATTATCTCTTGATTTAAAAAGAACTGCTCTTTAAAATCTATAATATTTCGAGGAAGTAAAACAAAAAAATGTTTAAAAAAACTAATTCAGGGAAAATACATAAAAAAAGATAAATAAAGCGTAACTGTACCTTATTCCAAGAATTTTGAACCTAATTGATTGATTGATTGGAATATTTGATAATATGTAATTGACTGTTTAAAAATTATTTAAAAAGTAACAGTAATTATTCTAATATGTATTGTAAAACAAGTAGTGAATGAAATATTAAAACTAATTAATTAAAATTCATACAGCAATTCCCTTTCTTTATTTTCCGAATATAAGACAATTTTCGACAATGTACAAGAGAATGAACTTTTTAACAGGATGAAATGAAAATAAATAGCACCAAGAGTTGCAACAGAAAAAACCTGAAAAACGTACAACTCAGGTATGTTTCTTTGGGACAAGACGTACACGCCGTTCGCCATTATTTATTTAAAAAACAACATTGGTCAATACAACCATCAACACATGGAATGCGATCACACAACAAGTAATAAATTAATTATGAATAAGTCTTAAATGAGCTAATAATTAACAAAGTAGCTAAATGGTCTAAGGAGTATTTCGCGGGTACTGGCTTCCTTGTCGAGTCGCTGTAGAGTGTGCGACTATTTATGGAATAGCAGACATACAGACAGAGGTAGGTTTCGAGTAAGAAGTAGGGCGAGGGCTCATGACCCTAGCGATGAAAGAAGAAAAGTGGGAGAAAGGGACAGCAAAGATTTGAGAGCTAAGATACAAGGAAAAAGATAAGAAAAACATGAAACACAAAAGATAAGAAAGATCGAGAGAAATCGGAAAAATCGAAAAGTAGAAATCTAGGAAAGATTAAGAACTGAAAAAGATCAAAGAAGTGGGAAAGATCAAGAAGTAGGAAAAATCAAGAGCTGAGAAAGATCGAGAAGTAGAAAGTCCCGCGGAAGATCGTAGAAAGTCGAGAAGGAAGAAGGTCACAAGAGAAAGAGATCAAAGGTTCAAGGAGAGAAAGAATGAAATGAGGAAGGAATAAGGAAGAGAAGTATGTAAAACGTTCTATTTCGAGGTTTAGGATTTTACTGATGGTTGATGGGCACTGTAGGCGATTTCGTGGGCATCCTGGGGCAAACTTCTGGCCCATCCGTGACCACTGCTGGATCCACCACCACCTGAATAGCCTGAGAAATCTCCACCGCCACCTCCGCTCGAGAATCCTCCATGACCACCATCGTCGTGGCTCACGTGACTGCTGCCTCCATGGTGTGGATGTGCAACAACTTCGTACGTCACGTGCTTTTCCTTAGATGCGAGCAATTTTTTAAGTCCAATTATGGACGAGATCACTAGGGCGATTTTTCCTATTAAGAGAGCCTTTCCAGCAATCAGAGCAATTGCACCCAACGCCAGGGGCAAGAGAGCTGCTGCCTTAAGAGCCACTGCCATCATGATGGGCCCCAAGATTTTTTGGGCCTTCTCTGAAAAAAGAACGAACAATTAGCCTTTGTTAAAAAAGTAGACTGTTAAAGCACAATGCATTCCAGTAATATTTCTAAATTGAAAATTAGAAGACTAGAAGACATAAGTGGGAAAGATTCTTTATATCATTATTATAAAATATGTTTCAGGTGGCTGGCTTTCTGGAGCTAATAATGCTCTCGAATTTGACCCTTTTCATAAAATCTATCAGGAAATGTACTCTCATATATTGCAATCCATGTTTATATCCCAATAAAGTTTAAAATTAGGCTCCGGAGGCATTTCAAGCATGATATACGCGCTTCAGAAGGGTAGCCATGCGTAATGCACATTGCAAGTCTAGCAAACACGTAAATTAAGTGACTGACGTACTATCTGATGCATGAAGTTAACTTGCCAAACGGAATGTTTAATAAACTGGAATAACTTGGTTTAAATTGATTTAACAAATTCCTTATTTGATACTCCAGAATTCCAAATGTAGATGGAAGTAGAACCCGCAAGTAAAATCAGGTCATAGTGAATTCGTTTATTAAAAATATGGATCTATTTTCGAATTCGAGTATAAAATTCAAGGTGAGAAAACTACAAAGTACGATAGATGTAATCGAATAGAGGAATTTTCTGGTATTATTCCCGAGGCTATTAATCTCAAATATCTAAAGTGGAATAGGCGAAGGTCAAGGAGAAGAACCTCGTCGACCAGGAAGGAAAGTGTGTCAAAAATCTTGCATGGCCAGAAAGTCCCTCATCTTTTTTTAATCTGTCTTTCTACGCTTCGCATTATCTCTCGCACAGTATTATTTTGTCTCTCTCAATTTATATCTCTCTCATTTTACATCTCTCTCATTTTACATCTCCCTCATTTTATATCTCCCTCATTTTATATCTTTCTCTTTACACTCTTGGCGATCTTGTGTTTTTCTCGTAAGACAAGTTCAAGGGGAAGCGGAACCAGTTCTTCAGTAGGTCAACGTTTGCGAGTGAGATCGTCTTCATCGTCTCTGTTGTAGTTGCTGTTTATCGTGACCACGAGTGTCAAGCATCCTACACACATATATTGCGTTTCTTACACGACAATACATTATGTAGGTAGACAAATCTGTTTGCAGTCAAGTATGTACAATGTGATTGTTTGGAATTGTTTGGTGGGATTTTTTAAGGATGGCGCTGTGAATACAATGAGTCGTTAGTGCTTGGATTCAATTCAGGATATTAAATTCAGTAAATGTAGTCCGAGTCCCCGGGCGATTCCGCGGAATCAACATAAAAGGACTGTCATAAGTGGACCACTTCCAATGGCATAATTTTGACCTTAATTCTTTTTTGTAATTCTGTTTTGCTGACCATGTGAGAGTGTGTGTCTCACGAATAAAAATTTGCAAAGCTAAGACTATTTTAAGACTTTCAGTTGGATTAAGTCCAATGTGTACCGTTAGAATTGATAGTCAGAAATGTAAATTATAATCACAGGATTCTAGGAAGTAGGATGACATTCCTTCGGGATTTTTTCGATCTTAAGTTATTGTTCTATTAGTGAAGACTTCAATTAGGCATAATTATGCTCTCTTGGTTGATATTGATTAAAAATTATGAAACAGTTATGCGTGTTAATTAAGCTTCTGTAAATGTTTCCAATTGTAGATTAAAGCTTAATTAAATGGATTGAGAATAAAGCACTGCAATGGGGGAGGATTTATACTTGTTTGGAAACTGCCTCTGAGATGAAACAAGAATATCCGGAATGAAAATCACATTAGGTACATAACTTTATGATTCAACAGTATTGAATACTTGTATCGTAAACTTTTACTAGCAAATGTAACCGAATCTCCTTAAGTATGTTGTAATATTATTTACGTTGAAAATAATGAACTGAAAACGAACATCTATGATATTATATAATGATATTGATCTCATTTAGAAAATAATAATAAATATTGGGTAAAATGTCTCTACCCTGGAATTAATTTACATATATAATCTTACAAGCATAATAACTCAATTGATAATTATTACATTATGTATTAAATTAAATAAATTAAGAGGGAACACTATATAAGCATGCCTGGTTAGCTAGATTTTTATGGACTTATTCAAAAATAGAGCAACAATTTTATTTCGATGTTTGTAATGCATTTTGGTTAATTAAATCTAATTAATTAAGTTTACATAAAGAAATGATTTTTTGTGATAAGATAATCTTTCCAATATTCTGTTTGAAAATAATAATTAGTCCGCAAAAATTAGAAGGGCTTGCTATTATATATTTTTTTTGTAATTTAATATTCCTGGACGCATTGCGCTTTTCAAAGTTGCATAATATCATGATGATACTTACTCTTTTTGCCTCTGCCTTCATCAACGCTATCACTGATATCCTCAAAGCTTCTTCCCGCAGATTCGATGGCTTCTAGGATGTCGCTACCCTTAAAGTCAACTTTCACAGAGTGAGTCCTCAGGAATCTCCCCAATCGGTCGAACAACAGAGTATCTACATCCGTGTTATCAATGGACCTAAAAAAGGAAAAATTCAATAGTAAATATCCAATAGTAAATAGTCAACAACAAGTATTCAATGAAAAATTCTTGCACCAAGTAATAAACAGATATATAAACTAGGAATGGAAATTCCTTGATCTACACAGCCATAAATAGTGTTGAATTAAGGACTAACCTTGGTGCACCCTCTTCAGTACCTCCAGTCTTAACAACAGTGATGCCCTCACTGAGGGTGATGTCTTCCTTGTCCGCCAGCATTTTGTCCACGAACGCAAAAACTTTATACTTGATGCAACTCATAGAGTCCTTTTTCAAACAATCCGAGTAGATCGTCGCCATGAGGTCGTTTTCTCCTGCATTTTTATCACTGGCCGGAAGTGCTGAGGTCGACGCCACCGCCAGGATAAAAAGAATTGATAATCTGTCGAACATTTTGGCTTCTTTTGTTTTTACGAGACTATTCTACGATCTGCAGTCGTAGAACGCGGTCACGTGCTCCCGCGTTTTGCAGCCACGTGTTCACCGGAAACCGGAAGGAAAAAGGGTTCCTTTAGCTCTCACTCTCGAGACTTCCTCTCGTGTCGCTCGGATGCGTCGACGGACACCAAATGCGAACGGTGGACTTGTGTGTTGCATCTAAAAGACCATGCTTTGCTTTTATACCAAGAGAGGCGATACGAGGGGATTTCACGTGCTCACAGGTCCCGAGGAGTTTGCAGGCATCCCCACTCGCACCTTCTTTCCCTTCCCGTGACCCCCAAACCCCTCTCTCTTTCCCTCTCGCCACCCATCGACTTCAAGAGAGACCCCTTAGTACCCACACTTGGGTATTTTGGCAAGATAAAAAAGACCACCAACAACAGAAGACTCCAGGAGTTGGGGATGAACAAGTGAAAGAAGGAGGCAACAAAGATCGATCCAGGCCTACCACTGATGGTCTCTCTTCTCTGTCGACCAAAGCGAAGACCTACTTCAGAATCCATTAACAATCATCAAAGAAAGGGGAAAATTATGATTGCAATCATATGAGGACACCATCTTCACGATGACCAGTGATCATCAGGGGAGGAAAATCTTTCTCTTCTTCAGCTAACAGCTTTCCTATTCATCAGAATCATAGTGCCAGTCTCCCATTGTCATACAAGAGATAATTCCCATAATTACCTACTTGCGGAGGATTACCTGAAGAGCTCTTTAGTAGGATCATAATTTTCTTCCAGGCTCCACTTATTTGTCGACCTTCCACTTATTTATCAGACACTTCCGACAGTTGTTCCCAAAATGCAAAGCGAGTCTGCAACGTGGATTTATAATGTGGGAAACTGTTTGTTCGAGGATACAAGGATGAATCTGGAACAGTACTTACTGAGTATAGATTGCCTTATGGAAATTTGTAGTTTTTCCGAACAGAGATGATGTTGGAAGGTTTTGGGACCCTATAGGGTATTTTAAAGTATGTAGTTCCCTTCAAATGTTACAATATCCTTTACCAGGTCTGTGACAAGATGAAGGACAAAATAATATTAAATGTGAAATCAGTTCAGACCTACTGCTGAAGAACCAATAATTTGCCAGTTACTAGAAGACACTTGAGGATATAGAGAAACAAAAGTATAATGTGCGATACAGTTACGACAGGATACAGGAAAAATACCGATTTGTAGGTTGATATCTAGGCTGGGACATAATCGACAGAAGCTAATTAATATCGTCAGCATCGGGGAGAATCGGATTGGTGCAATTTTCAAGAGCGATCGGCGCGACGGATTCTAACCGATCATTATACCAGCGTCATTGAAAGTCCTCCCGTATAGCGGTTCCGCAGCGATTTCAGATCCTTTGCTTTAGGCTGATCGGAGTTTGGAAGGATGGCGTCGCGGCGTTTTGCGAGTAGAATTTAATTGTATAATGATTCTTGAATTTAGTTGGCCAGTGACTTGCCGTGGGCGCAGGTGTCGATTCCTTTCGAAATTCATCAGGAGATGATGGACGCAAGAGGCTGCTGGAAACCGGGCCAGTCACCTATTTTCAACTGGGTCGACTAAGAAGAGTCGGTCGCTGTTTTCGTGATCTCGATCCCCGTGAGACGAAGGGATCGAGACCCCTGACCGATGGAATCAACTAATGCCTAAGGCAACTTTATAACATAGTTTGTTCACCAAACCTATAGTAACTTCGTTTCAACTTAAGCTTACCTACCATAATAAGCTCTTGAGCATTTCTATTGTTTTACAAAATGTTAATGACCCGCACTGCAATTTAGACTTGCTTAACAAAGAATTGTACTCGTAAATTCACCTTAGAATACCGTAATTGGTTTCTATCAACACATGAAACTTATCTATGTATGTATTAGAATCAACCATCAAATCGTCTAATTGTAATTAAGCAGCATTGTATGTGGTTTTTTCAAATTCCAACCATAGCTTGGAACAATTAATCATTACACGTGAACAAAGTTTGTTGTGGATAAAATATTATTTTTATTAACAATTAAAAGTAATTAAACATAGGAGACAAATGAGAAGAAAGGCAAAGTCGATCTGTAATCAGAATCTTGTTCTGAGAGGTTTCTCCGGACGAGATAGACGATCGAAAGTGCTTTTAGCCGTAAGATGCGTAGAGAGAAGAAGCCAGAAATAAGAGAGGCTGTGAGGATATCTCGAGATGAAAGCACACTTGAATCTGCTGAAGCGAATTAGTTGGTGTTTACTAATTAGGCTCATGACACTAATTACTCGCAAGTATATAGTAAAATCTAGTGAGAGACATGAAAACTCAACGGGAAGTTAACGGTCGGTTGATTGTTTCGAAACCTGCTCGTGAGTTCAAGAGACCAAGTCGTTCAGGCCATGTGATACACCCTTTTCACTATATGATCGTTAAAGAAGGTGGTATTAGTTTCTAGACGTATCGTACACATCTTTAAAGTACAACGTACACATATTATATGCATGATAATGCATAAATTTATCATCCATAATTGTCTAGTACAAGTAGTAGTACCTATAGTTAAAGAAAAAGTGTATACCACTTATAGATAGAAATTCTAGTAACCTAGTGACACGTGAGTCCGATTCATCGTCGGTAGCTTATGACAGTGCATATGACTCGCTTTATATTCTAGAGAGAAGTTGATGAGATCCAATTAATTAGAGGAGTCCAAGAAACAGCTTCTTGCATGGCGATTATTATCTTCTCTCATCTTTACAAAGATTTTTTCTTGTGACATATTTTTATGCTCAGAACAAAAAGAAAAGAGTTGAAAAGCTCTTAAATTATTTTTACGAATTGTTTCAGTACAATCAGCATTTTTAATACGAAAGAATAAATAAATAAAATGATTACAATACAAAAGTTATAAATAATTCCAGTCATTATTAATACTCCTCGTTCATTGTAAATGAGTATAGTTCTTTAGAAAAAGTTTCGGCCGTCAGGCGGTTGACAAATGACTGTCTGGCCACTATGGAACTTACTACTGCGGAATGTTTTCTAGTCAGTCCTCATTTCTTTTTTCGTTGCACGTATGTGAAATACTGAAATGCTTGATAATTACAATAATCTTGTCAAGAATTTTTAAAGTGTACTTAATCCGTTAAAAAATTTGCATAAAAATATAATTTCCTTAAGTTATAAATATCGTTTTAAATAAAAGTCATCTCTAATCGTAAAATAAATAAATAATTGATAAAGGAAAACAGTATTGAAATTTTGGTGTGATAAATAAAGAAATTACACAAAAAAATGTTTCATAATATTTTTAGATACTTGTATGTTGGATATTATTAAATAATGATCCCTAAAGCTTTAAAGAGAACTAATTATAAAAAGTAGAATCAGTAAAAAATTGAAAAACAACTTTGACACAATTTTTAGAAAATTACGAGTTTATGATCCTTATTTAATCGCCAAAGCCATAAAATTACGTACAAGATAAAAAGCTTAAAGGCCTTTCACGCTCGATTAGATACAGACAAATTTCAAATCAATTCAATTAGGCTTCCAACAATATGACTACTCTCAGCTGTAATCTTAAATTAGAGATCTAATGTGCTATGAAACCCAACTTTCATTGTACTTCTTTCTAGTTGGGCTCCTTTACTATCTATTCAGAGAAAGAAGATAAGATAAAAGACGCAGAGAGACATAGATCAATTGCTATATTTCAGATTTACAATTTACGTCGTGCATTCAATT
>JAUEJJ010000013.1:6501013-6511309 GCA_032164275.1 Synergus coniferae | reverse complement strand
AATCCGAAATAAATCCCATGTTCAATCCTTGTCAATCCGTCCTTCCCATCCTAATTAATCCGAAATAAATCCAAATTACTTTCAATCTTTTCCAATCCGTAGCCCCAATCCGAATAAATGCGAAACCAATTCGAATCAACCCGAATGAATTCGAAACTATAAATCGACAATCCTTTTTTTAAAACTCGAATTAGGATGGATTTAGTTCGTAGTTTCGATAGGTAGTTGATCTCCAAAATTGTATCATTTTGGTCCCAACTGTCAAAGGAGGTGCAATGATCCTCTTTCCTCATGATTGATTTGTAAGGAGCACGCGGAAACAAATCGAACGCATCTTGTGGACGAGCTTTAGGTATTTGTCCGCTCTGGTAGGCATATACCGTAAACGAGTGTCTCCTCGTACGCCATTAGCCTACTTATGTATCAGGATTGCGAGTGCAGTGGATCCGAAAACGAAAGGCAAAACAAAATTTATTGAAGTCACACGTACAGACTCTTAAATGCACACAGGCATAAATTTTCCTTATCCCATTCACATGTGTTATAATTTCTACCGGTGGTTTTGAGGAAGCACGGATTTATGGATTGAACTTTTTAGACGTCGCTTTTCTCCTATCGCAATTTCCTGACTGAATTCTCGCTACGAAAGTGTTATTCAAAGGAAGGAGAACCCTTTTCATAGTCATAATGACTTCTTTGTACCGTTTGGAAACTATTTGTGGGCCTTTTTCGGCAACGAAACAGGTGCTACTCACACTAAGTTATGTTCACTCTAGCCTGACACGAATGACGACAATTATCATGGGGAAAATACTTTATGTCGTGGGATTATTATATTTCTACATACATACTTCACATATTAATTGCCCTAATAGATCGCAGAGGGCTATAATTTTTACGGCCCAAAAGTTTCCTAAGTGATAGTTTCATTATAAAAGAATTTATTATATTAGATTCTTAGGATCGTTTATTATCTTTGATAATACGGTCTTTCTCTTTTTCATTAGTTTGGGATTTTAGAAACTTTTCAACCTGAAATTATTGTACTAATGTAATTACACAGCGGAACGGACAGTTGTAAATTTCAAGTTTGGGTAGTTGTAAAACAAACGTTAGACTGGAATCATGTCCTAACCGCAAGAGTAAGAACAGAAATATTCATAAGTAGTCCGAATCATAAGTGTTGTCACTTCGTCATGGTTTTATTAAAGTCGAGATTAAAGTCACTGCTCGGAAAATAGAGCTCGAGAATTTTAAGCTCAGGCGAACTTTTACCTCAGAAAAAACAATAATAAATTATAAAAGTAATGTTTTCCGAACAATTATTATGTTTTGCATTAGTATAATTTTAAATACAGTCATTAAGAAAACTGTCAAATGCGCATACTATTCTTCTTTTTAAAAATAATTTTCTGGTTCAAAAATTCAACATGTCATTATTCAATTAGAGACAAAGCTGTGATTCTTCCTCTATTCAACAATCAATCATCTTTTTCTACGCTCTCTTAGTCATGTGAAACTGAAATCCTTTTGTTGACGGAGTGATATACTTAGAATTTAAGGAGAGATTCTTCTTCAGAAACTTTTTACCCAAGGGCCAATAAATTTGTCCAATTTAAAACAAATACATACTTTTAGATCATTTTTGTAAATCGAAATTACACAGCATTTCAAATCACTTAGAATTCTTTAAAATCCTTTTAAAAATCTCTTGAAATTTCCTGAAATCTCTTGAAAATCATGAAAATTCCTTGAAATCCCTCAAAATTCCAATTTTATATCTAAATTACCCCTGTTATCTACACCAAATGTTAAAAATGTGCTACCATCTCGCGCTAAATTGGAAAAGTAATGAAATCAAATATGGGTTGCGCACGCAAGTTGCTTATCGACAAGAGTTGTAGAACGAGTAAGACTGAAAGGTTCTGAAAGTAAGGAAAGGACAGAAAATTGAGCGCGAGTGCATGGGTTCTCTACTGAACTCAGGAGCTGGTTTATCAGTTCCAGTCAGTTTCAAGACACAGTTGTCTCGTGAGCGATTTAAATAAACGCCTTATCACGTGTTCAAATACGTTTAAATACGCGCGGTATCACTGAATCGAATCCGGTGCCTGTATTCGTCCTGTGCATTTGAATAACTAGTACCACCCTGGGATCCTAGCTGAAGTTTAAGGTGGTAGGAGGAGCAATAGAGAAGGGGAAAAAGTCGATCATAGTCAGACAGAAGGAGAACAGTACTCGTGATGTCGATATCTGAGGGCCTTTTCAAATCGAATTCAAGAATCGATATTGAAAAACCAAGATGGGACCAAAGTACCTACAATGGAAGGGCCCGACACTTTTTGACCTTGACGAATCCTTTAAATGTTTTTGCCTCGTCCAGCCAATTAGAGCGGGCTCGAGACATCGTTCAAAGATACAGGTACAAAACTGGTTTTACTAGACTAGACTCTTTTTATATTTCACTATTATTGAGGTCTTTGCTCTGTCTGAAGTGACTTGCCAAAGTTAAATTTAGGCATAATTAAGAGAGTTTAATTGAATTCCTCTTCCCGATTACGATTTCGTTGAAATACTTTTAAATAAGTATTATGTTTAAATTAAACAGCAGAATGTTTCATTAATGAAGTAACTTATAGTTTGGGAATGTATTTAAATTTTAAATGAATTTGGAGAGCGTGTAATTAAAATTAGTATGAAACGATATTAGAAGCGAAAAGATACCAAGAGCAATGCTTCGTGACATTTATGCGGAAAATTTTAAGTCAAATCATTTTTTTTTATCATGAAACATATTTCGTATTTTAAATTCGTTATTGAATTATTTTCAATTTAAAAGAATGAAAAAAGATTTTGTTTGTCTGGTAAGAGTAATTGCGAACATTCACTACGTGATAAATGTCACTCTATAAATCTTGGAACCATAAATTGATGAGAGTTCATTATCACATCAGACAGCAACAATTGATTAAGATATAATAAACCTTGCTTTGAATAGAATGCAAAAGAATTTCATAAACAGCAGTTTTCATTGTCATTAAAATTTTAAAATAACCAGCGATATTATAATGTTACTATATTTAATTAAACTAATTTTACAAGTTACATAAAAAAAGCTTTGAAAAATCTGAAAAAAAAACTTTATCAAATTGCATTATCTGATCATTCGGTTCTTCAAATATCAAAAATATTTTGCCCTAAGTTATATAAAATCAATCATATAAAGATGAACTTAATCAAAATCGCGTATCTCTTCAGACTTTGATTTTAACAAACATTTTAAACATGAATATGGTCACGTAATATGGTCTAAACGATTTGTGTTACATTAACACAAAGCTTATAAGTAATGTTAAAAATATTTGAGCCCAGTCTGGTGGTTCTACTGCATCGAAAAAATTAATAACTCGTAGATTATGGAACGTCACAACACGCATTTGTTTGCCTTTCATCTGTTTTGAAAGAGATTGTATTGTAATCGTAAAAATGATTGCAACAGAGCTATCTATTATTATCATATTCAGAATAAAGATCAAAAGATCGTTGAGATTTGTAAGAAAATATTTAAATTTCAACAAAATATTTAAACCATTCTTTTAAAGGTAAGCAGTTTATAAGATATTAATTAACAAGCATGATTAGTAAAACTACATGTAAAAAATTAGAAACAATATAGATTAATGTAAGAAATAAATCAGGCCATGGAGATTTATTTATATGCTTGAATCTCTCATGTTGACTAGATCTATATTGGAAAAATAATTGCAGACATTAATTACTAATTTAACGTATATCTATTCATTTTTTAATGCCTTCACCAGTATAAAATTCTAATTTCAATATCCAGTAATTCCAATTACATTAATATTTTTATATTACACATGACCTAAATTAGGAACCATCTCTATCAGGAACCTAAATCACTTCTTGATGTTACGAAAATAACCAAGAGAGTAGATTCCACACTGAATTTTTAAAAATAAATCACCCGTAAAAAATAATTCATTGAGATTCAAGTTAAAGGAGTTTTAAATAAAAAAAAAACATCAAAACGTTATTGAACATTTTACAAAATATAATATAAATAAGATTTATATTATACCTAATAATAAATAAATAATCGCCCGTCACTTTCTTTATTTCTAGATCATCAGATTTTTACAGAACGTTGTGTAAACGTTTTAAATGTAGTCAAAAAATGTATTTTCTTCAGAAAAGGAGAATCTTTGGAAAAACTAAGGATCACAGAAGATGAACTATGGGTCAACAAATACCTCTACGACAGTGCCTACCATCCAGATACTGGAGAAAAGATGACCTTGATTGGGCGGATGAGCGCACAAGTTCCAATGAACATGATAATCACTGGATGCATGATGACGTTCTACAAGTATGCAAACCTCTCAAGACATTCAGTAAAGCTACTCATTCGTCGATAAAGCAATCATAAGCAGTCTCAGAAATCCGATATTTGGATATCTTGCTCAATGTGGCAGTTGCGTAGACTCTGATAAGGTTAGCCGCGACCCCTCACCTCTTTTACCCTATTAATCCAATTTTTGATAGATTCCAATGTGGCTATCAAGTTTGGCACCCATAGTATTTCTTCTAATTATCACTATATTCCTCAATATAAAATCTCTTTCGAAAATAGACTCGTATATTAATTATTCCAAAATTTAAAAAAAAAACTACACGCAGGCCTGAGAATGTACAAAAATAGGTCTTAGGTTGACGACGCGTGGGGAGGGGTGGGGGAGAGAGTAAAGAAATAATAAACAAACTTTATTCGTATAAAATTTTTATCCTCCCCCCCCCCTCTCCTGTCATCAACGGCCTACCCACTAATTCTTGTACTATCTCAAACCTGAGCCTCTTCTATAATCTAAAATCTCAAACTTGCCCGCACGACTACTATAGCTTCACTGAATTGTCTTCCTTAATTTCGAGAAAATTGAACTAGACTCAGACGAAGTCTATGCATGATTAACTTTCAGATCCACGCCTGCTGTGATATTCTGGCAGTGGTGTAATCAGTCCTTCAACGCACTTGTCAATTACACAAATCGTAGTGGATCAACTCCTATTCCAGTGGAAACTTTGGTCCAGAGTTACGTTGGGGCAACAGGAGGTGCAGTAGTGACTGCACTCACCTTAAATCGTCTTGCAAGAAGAGGACCTCCCTTGGCTGGTCGACTTGTTCCACTGGCTGCGGTCGCAGCTGCAAATTGCATAAACATTCCACTGATGAGAATCACTGAACTCAAACACGGCATCGAACTCCAGAACGAGAAGGGAGAAAAAGTTGGTCATAGCAAGAAAGCAGCAATAAATGCTATTAGCTCTGTTACGATCTCTAGAATTCTTATGGCATCACCCAGTATGGGTAGGTTTTGTTGATCTCTTATGCAGAACCTCAAATTTTCTCGAAAAGTGCACTTATAATTGCTTTCTATTTTACAGTGCTGGCACCAGTGGTGATGAACTATATTGAACGTAAAAATTTGCTGAAAAGGGCAAAATGGGCAGGAGGACCAATTCAAGTAGCTCTGTGTGGCGTTTGTTTAACTTTTGCAACTCCTCTCTGCTGCGCCCTTTTTGCTCAGAAAATTGCAGTTCCTGTGAACCGTCTCGAATTAGACGTCCAAGAAAAATTACGTGCTAAAAATCCCAAGTTAGAAATTGTTTACTACAACAAAGGTCTCTAAACTCCTCCAACCCTAGTTCCTAAGGCTTCAATTTTCAATTTATTATTATTATTATTATTATTTTCAATTTATAATAAGAGAAACTATATGTAGAAAAAAAATTATAAGGAAAAACATCCTTGATGGACACAAAGAAATATCAAGCACAAATGCTACTTATGTAAGGAAATCAGCAGTAAAATCCTCTAATTAAGACTCAATTAGGAAATAAAAACAAATTCAGACATGCATTTAAAACCTGACGATTTGCGGAAACCTGGTTTCCGCAACTTCACGCATTTCAAAGATTCCTAGGGTTATCAAGCTGTGAAAAACTTATGACAATAAAACTCTATTCGTTTATAACATATGTGTTGTTTATACAAAGTTCTGCAGTCCGGATTAAGAAAATTAATATCTATATTTAGAGTCAAACGAAGCTATAAAAGGATATCTCTGTATATCTCAGCGTACGATAGATCTTAAAAAGAAAGCTATCATTCTGTATAAAAAAATATAAAATAGGCTATTATATTTTTGATAGAGCATACGAAAAACAGTACCAGTTTTTTTTAACCTTTTATATATCATTTGTACATCTTATAAAATTATCGAGTGCATCTTATAACCGTTTGAAACACATGCCTCATTTACATACAACTCAAAGTGAATTGAACTTTGTTTGACACTGGTTTTACATACATTTGTATTCGTTTCATGGATAGAGGTGGTTTGATTTTGCGACCATGGCGTCCGTCTTTCCGGTGCCAAAGACCACTTCTCGGTCTATTTCCCAGTTCACGATTTTTTTGAGCACTTCCAATTGGAGTCTTCCAATGTATCGCATTGGATACTTGTCCCACAGTTGCCAAACAATGTTTAGAGAAACTGAATTGTGGCTTTCGTTTACCTGGCAAACTGACTACTACACGATCTTCTCCATCTTTTCGTAGAATAGTCCCCTGGGCACCAGCAGCATGAAGATAGGTGGCTCCCCTCATTGGAGTCCTTTCAATATTATGGACGATCGTTCCTATCGGCAGAGCACCTAACGGATAGGCATCACCTTCATTGGCTCTAACCGGAATACGAGGAATTGCTCTGGATGTTTTAATGATGTCACCTGGTTTCATATTTTCAGTTGCTATGTAATACTTCAGCTCGTCACCTGAGCCTACGAGAGCCACGAATGCTGTTCTGCAACCATCTTTAATTATCTCTAGAACTTTTTCTTCTTTTGGGGGACCTTCGGTCGGGCCATCTCTTAACCATTTGATTTGGTGGAATTTGTGCTTTATTCCTCCACCGATACCAAGTGCAATTACTCTACCTGTTGAGCAAAAGAGGACATAAATTAGGATTTCTGTTTGCTTTGAAACTTCTTCAAACTTTCTAAATTATAAAAAAAAAAATATTTTAAGTTTCATTGTGATACCATAAAGATTTAAAAATTCTACGTCAGTTTAAAGTGTAAAATTACACAAAAAATCATTAGATACAAAATACCAATGAGTCCTAGGGGACATTTACACTTAAGATTACATTAGAGATTATGGTGAAGTTACCACTGATATATAATGGAAATTTAAACGATTAAACAAAATTTACATTAGATTATTTTGTGTAATTCTAAATTAATTATGGCAAAATTTCCAATTTTTTTTTAACTTCGCCTAGAAATCACTGGTATTTTATATCCTCTATTATTGTAGTGTAAATTTACACAGAATTTTCTACAGTGAGATTAAAAATAAGTTTGTAGGTTAGCTTCATCAATTCTCTATCGTATTGCTAAAAATATATAAATACATTAAATAATTAATGATCCATATAATGTAAGATATAAAAATATACAATTAATTCATGAAAATAGAATAATTACCGGTTACAGGATCTCTGCCAGCAAGATTTGTTACATTAAGAGGTTCGACGGTGTATTCGTCTTTGAAGTGCACAATTCGTCGAAAGGCTTTTCCCAGTCCAGGTTTGGGAAGGTTTAAAGGCCGCCATATTTTTGATCCTTTGCGCTTTTCAGTAAAATAAGCTACACTCAATTTATTAGGAATTTTAATAGGTGTATTGGAAATTTGTGAAAAAACAACTCGCCTTAACATGGCAAGCGCCATTTTTCTTTACACCTGATTACCATTGCACTGCTATTACAGTTCTACAAATTCGTTACCATCCGATTTGATTAGGTAGAAAACTGCAACCTAATCGCAATTACTTCGAAATTATACCCAAAGAGAGCCCCACTCGTCCTTTCCCGGATTTGAAAAAAAATTTAATCCTCATTCCACAGCTTTATTACACAAAAGTTTATTATTATTTCATTTAATCTAACAATATTTAACAATTTTAAAAATAAAAATAATACAATTTAAGGTGAATTTTTTATTATAATGATGTATTATATTTTATTTACTTTTGTGTACAGGATGGACCCATAAAATCGTCTAAAAATTCTCATTATTCTTGTTAGTTTAAGATTTTTAATAAAAAAAATTTAAGTTCTCCTTATTACGATTTTTTTTATTTAAAAATATCACCCAGAAAAAAGTTCTTATTAAATTAGAAAAAAACATTTTTTGACTAGGTTTTTTTGAATCAACATATAAAATCTATATATTCATTTTAAATTAACTTAATCTTTTGTTTTCACCAAAACGGTTATTCCATTTAAAGAAATATAAAGGTCAAATTAAAAATTGTAATATATTTCTTGAATTTAAAGAAATTTTCCGTCTAAATTAACGAAATATTTCTTTAGATCAAATAAAAAAATTTTAACAAAAATGTTTGTTTGTTTTGGTATTCTTTACATCTAAATGATGTCGTGAAAATTAATTTCATGATATTATAAGAGTGTGTGTACTAATCGGACTCAGGACTTCTTAGAACTGCTTGCTAGGGTAAGTGAACTTCAATTGCGCGCATACAATGCCGTAAGAGCCGAAGTGTAAAATCCTCTTTCTTTAAACCCTTTATAGAATTTACTACGGTTGAATACTTCGGATCCATTATCATACATTTCACGCGCATTCATATTCGATGGCCGCACAATTACTGTACATATAAACCTTAGGGTGGTCCTTATTTTAAGTCTTTTGAAATGTTAAATATAATGGAGTATTTTCATCTACACATTCAAAAATAACAATATTGTACCTAGACCCTTACGAAAAATATTATAGGAAAATCAAGTTAGGAAAATAATTACAAAAATAAATAATATTAAAATACTGATGATTTTCTTATAATGAATTTCCTATAATCGCGAAAGAATTATAAGAAATTGAGTATAGGAAAATCATTATAGGTCTATACTGATTTTCACATACTTTTTCATAAGGGAAAAACATCGATAATATACTAAATCATATTTCCTCAAAATTAAATATTTTTTAAGCAAAGTTTTAAGACTAGTTTATCAGAAAAGATATACAATATTAATATCTTTTAATTCAGAATCCAGAATATAATTGTCATTATTCAGCGTCTGAGAACCCATTTCCATAATAAATAAGATATACAAGTCTTATTACGAGATAGTCTAATTAGACGAATGCTACAGAATTTATTAGAGATTATCAACTCTTGCGCGAATTGCCTCTTGTCACTATATTAATCCTATACGTTATTTAACAGCAGCACCCTATTACAGAAGATCATGTCCGATTGTACTTTGGCGTCGCACACCATGAAACGACAGCGGATTTCGTCGTGGAGAACGGGGTGCTTTAATTGGTTCGGGGTAATTATTTTATTAAGTGAGAAGATGGCGGATGGAATGCTAAGAGAGGTAAAGAGAGAGAGAGAGAGAGAGAAAGAGAGAGAGAGGAAAACAAAGATGCAAAGCAAGAGAAGATGGTGTCAGTGTGGTCTCTCTATAGGGTAGAACGCTTAAATACTCACGCAATTCGAACTGTTGCTGTGGTGAAGAGCTCTACACTAACTCACTAACCATACTTCACTACCGTATATTATCATGGTTCTATAATTGAAGGGAGTTATAGGATTACTGAGGGGTAGATAGAGTTATGTAATAAAAACGATCATAACTGACATAAGATCTGATAAAACCGAACAATGGGATAGAAAATAGGATAAAAGTCGAAGAGAAGAACGCATAATTAAAAAAAAATAAGAGGAGAGGGCTGGAAAAAATAAAACTGGAGGATTTTAAATGGTTATATATATATTGCAAGTATCGATTGTCGAAACTCACTATCGATACCTACGCGACGAATCAGAATTAGGGAAACGATTGTCGAAGTCCACTATCGATACGTACGCGACGACGAGGAATCATGATTACGGAAAAGGCGTTACGATATTCGACCTTTCTTGCCATGATCTTTTTATAATAGGATATTATTTTCAACTGATTCGGATTTATAAAAGAAATGCAATATAAAAAAAGAGGATATGGATATAAAAGAAAAAGGAATTATGCATTATAAAATAAGAGAAGGTAAAATTTTAAAAAGTGATAAATAAGTATATATTATAGAAGAAGAGATATGCGCATTGATTAATATATGTTAAGGAAAAAATAAATTAAAAACTTTAAAAGTTCGGAAAGGAAGTATACAGATATAGAATGAAA
>JAUEJJ010000013.1:6488080-6498802 GCA_032164275.1 Synergus coniferae | reverse complement strand
ATAGAATTTCTTGATTATCCTATAGTATTTTCTTTCTACTACACAGTTTCCTTCTTGAAACTTTTAGCTTTTCTTTTAATGAAGTTTTCCCCTAAGCGCTAAAAGTCTCCATTATAAAAGAAGTAGCAATTTCTTGAATATCCTTCTGAATTATTATTCATTCACTTTTTTTATATGAAACAGTACAAAAACTTTCTTCAGATCACAGTAGAAATTTCAATGTTGTCCCATTTTCTGCAGTAAAAATTTTAACAATCGTCAATAAGCAAGATTTTCCAATTCTTATCCCATTGAGAAAAATTGATAGTTGGATCAATTAACCAAAACTATCCATTTTTTTAGTGCCTTTTCAAACTCCTTTTCTAATCAGTTTTCTGACCACGTTTTCCATTTCCTTTGCCAAAAAAACGCGTACTAAAACTAATATCGCTCAGCTATGCAGTAAATACTAGAAGACTGATAATATTTGTTTGAAGTTTTGGAATTATCTTCTGAGCCATAATATTGTCTTCTAATTGACTTCAATTCTGCAACTAAACCCCTATTAAAACCAACCAAAAGTAAGACACTTCAAAACCTCCTTTCCAAAACACACTGATATGAAAAATCCCAAAAAGTCATATCATCGTCCAGAAACGATTCAACACTCCTCGAAGTCAATTTCTTTGTTAGCAGAGCGTGGAGATGAAAATGGGTTCCCTCCACTCAGGATAAACTTCTCGATTCATTGCTCTGTATACATCAGTGTATCTCTCCTGTTGAAAAAAGTAAGTACGGTCGATAAAACGCTTCCCAGAAGGTCTTCCTTCTGGAAATGGGTAGTCTCTCGACTCTGAGGAGTTGGGGGGTTGAAGGGTGGAATTGGGGACAACAGGATGAAGTGGGAGATGGTGAACAGGATTCGTGGACGCGTCGCAAAAAGAAGAAGGTTCAAGTAGTAGATGGCACTCGCAATGTAAAGTTTTGCGTTCCGCATCCGCAGGATGAAGGAAGTGCTGAAGCTGGCGGAGGCAGTGGAGCTGGAGGAAGAGATGCCGGAGGAAGAGGTGCTGGAGGTAGACGTGATGGAGGTAGAAGTGGAATGGTTGACGGGTAGTTGCTTCAGCCCTGTTCTTGTTCGTTTCCTCCCAATTCACTGGTAAAGGATTCTTCGGGGGGAGGGAAGTTTCAGGGGGTTTGCGGGTTGGGGGTTGAGGGCAGAATTGGCGTTGCAGAATCGTGGGGGTGAAAACGAAACGGAGGGCATGCGAGTTACCATAGCGGCGAAGTGAGGAGTCAGGAGGATATAGGAGGTGAAGGAGGGTGCAAATAATAACAATAATCATATTTCCCGGCAACATGGCCGCTGAAAGAGGATGGCTGAGTTGCCAGCGGTGAATGAGGCGACGCCACCGTGGCAATGGTGGTGGAAGAGGGTTGCGGAGGGTGGTGGGTTATCATAATATTACAAACCACCGCCACAGGGCCGTATCTATATAATACACGTACCTAACACGTACTAAGACCCCCAACTCGATTCGCGCGAATCACCGCATCCGGCAATTGTCGCGTCGCTCGTTCCAGGTTACGAATACTACAGAACTAACACGAACAATCCTGAGATCACCCTTTTCCACATCTATGTATGGTTGAATACTGCGACCGCGAATTGTCTGATTTTTAACACTCGTTCGGTGGAAATACTTTCCGGTGTTACCTGTCTATGCACAGAAAAATAATTAGCAATAAATTTTTTGCAGCGAGAGGCGACGCAATGTTCGGTGGATTTTTTTGTTGTTTGAGGGATTGTATAGAACGAAAGGCGGTGGACGAAGTTAGTATTTATTCATAGCTTGGAGTCATTTATAGAGATCGCGGTTGTTACTGCATGCAGGTTTTTGTGTCGAGTGTTCAATTAAAAAGTGGGGTTGTTAGAGTGGTAACAATCACGGGTATGATAAATGTGGAGTTTAGTTAATTCGGGATATGTCGAGGTGAAGATAATAGGAAAGTTTTTTCTTTAATGCACCAGAAAGGTAAATTTGTTGTTAAAATTGCTCGAACGTTAACAATTTTTCACTGTTTCTCTGTATTGTTCTCATTCGACAAATCACTTTTTACCAAATGGCAGCTTAATTATTTTTGAAGATCTAAAGACTAATCGTTTGTCGAGAGAAGATCGGTCAAACTAATTTTCTCCAGATGCTCAATCGTTCACAAAGACTGTTTGACACTCCCCTTGACAGCATCAAATCATCACCTAGCTAAATGGACCCTAAGATTTTTGAAAGTTGACACTAGCTTATTTCTGGTGCAACTCGAGTTCTGTTTCTCAAACTCCTTTACTAATGATTCCATATTTAAATCCCTTTTTCTCGTAAAAATAAATTTGGTCGCTAAGCACCTTTCTTCATTCTACGCCACACATATGTACTTAAAGCCGGAAACTCTTATAAAACATAATAAAAACTTTGTGTGGAGAAGTTGTCGAAACCCCTTGGGGGCTTTTCAAGGGGATATGTTAGCGAAACCCTCAAATCAAGTGACGACAACAGTGTCGTGTGTGAATCTATTGAAAGTATGTTCCAAAAGTAGCATACATTCCTAATTATTTTCTTTTAAGAGACCATTCTCATGAATTGAAAGTAGACTTTAATTAACGATTCCTAACATCTAATCATAACATCCCAGTTAATTAAACCCATCTAAACTTCCACTATTAATGATACAATAATACAGATCAGTTACTCCAGCTTAGTCTGAAATACCCAATCGTCACCGAGCTGTACCTAAACCTTTCAGCGAAGAGAAACTTTTTCGAGAGCAATACGACATATATACGAACGAACACAAGCGTTCTTCGCGTAACTGACTCTGATCCTCGAAGCATGAACCACGACGCCTTTGGCAGGTGAGCGTAGGATGGAGAAAGTGCAAGCTCTCACAAAAGCATTGGCTAGAGGAAAATGGAAGAACTTTCGAGTATATGGAGACAGAGTGCGGAGAAATTCTAAAAGCTGCCTGGCCGAATCCTCGCATTTCGCTGCTGAGACCAGAGGGAAGGGAAAGACAGAAGATAAAAAGAGAAGGAGATAAATACATAGAAAGCAAGATAAAAGATCAGAAGAGAGCCTGGAGTGGCACCGCGAGCGCATCGGTCTGATGGGGGTCGGGGGTCGAGACCCCGGATCGACCCTGGGTAAGGGGTCAGGGGGTGTAGGAAGCACTTAAAGAATTATCCGAACTCGCAGGAGGGATGGGCTTCTCCACGGCACGTGCACTCGTTCCCAGGCCAACACCTAATACCTACTAATACTGCGACGTGTATCTATCTACCCTTTTACCGCTCAACGCGAGTCCTACGACTACCCTGGGCTACGGAAAGAGTAAGTAGGATCGTGTATACTCTAAGTAGCTGACTACCTAACATCTACGATGCCCAGCCACTCTCAAATCCAGAAGCAGAACCGTTTATAGGGAAGGGTACAACGGTTTCAACACCAGCAAGTAACAACCCCAATCACACAGTCCAAATCGGTGATTGTCCTTCACCCAGGGAATTGATTTTAGACAGAAGCCTTTAATCAATTTGGAATGGTTCGCAAAGGTCCTGGATAGTCACAACATTCAATAAGATTAGTAAAAATATTTGTATTGATACAAATCATGATTAGGGTACAATTATATGCTCAATTATATGTTTGACTTGCAACCTAATGCAAACAGCGAATGAAATTGTCTTGTTCTCGCATGCAAAAAACGTCCAATCTTTTTTATACATATTTTTCATCTCCAACAACCCATTACTGTATACAAATGCGTGAAAGTTTTTTCGTCTAATTAAAATTAACGTCCGGAAGAAGTTTCCTCACGCTTAAACATACTTCCGCAGTTCGCAAAAACATTCAGCTGTAAGAAGAACCCACTAATTAAGGCACGAGACTTCTGAGAATTTGAGATTCCATCGACGAGCCCTGCAGTCTGGTCGAGAATTCTCTCTCTTTCTCTCATACACAATCTCCCATATATTCAGATGACTGACGTTTCTGTGCAGTTCTAGTTCAAGGGATCCCTTTCTCGTGTAAAGATTTAAGACACTTCCTGAAGCCAGGCTAATGTCTATTTCCATATAACACGTGATCATCTTATTCTGAAAAAGGGTGCTTTGATAGATACCTCCTTCACACTTCGATAAATTCACTAATTAAACCATTTAGAATTTAGATAACTCTTTTAAAATCCCTTTTCCCATCCGTTCTTGACCATCATTTTTCCAACAGTGAAATTCTAATCATAGGTTCTATTCTTGGGAAAGCCAACTCCACATTCTGGTAACTAATTTACTAAATGTAACTGGACCAAAAGAAATCGTATGAATTTGTCAGACAAATATGAGAGCAGCTAGACTGCTAGTCTCGCCTAAGAGAATCCCGATCTCTCATTCCCTAATTGTCAGCCTTTTTCTGAGAGCCTCGTGGTTATGTTAGCAAGAGGGATGGTTGAAGGTTGTGTGACACACGTGTTGCTAACGCATTCCCCGACAAATTGACTTCAGGCCTCGACGCGCTCCGCGGGCGTCCGTCGCACCCTCATGTACCCCTCTTCACGTTGCTTCCTTCTCGACCGCATCTCTATATCCATGTAGCATGTATACTGGCAAAATAGCTGGAAGCAAACTTTGTCACATGAGCATCGCGCCCGACGACGATGCCTTTATTATTAGCCGCCTCTGCCGGGCTAGTTAACTGAGTTAGTTAAGTGAGAATTATTATTTAGTCCAATGGGATCGTCCTTTTTCCGCCCTCTAGTCCCCTGGCCTTCTGTATCTGAATACAGATGAATAGAGATTCATCTGTATTACAATATAGCGATATGCCCTATGGTAGTATTCGTGTGGATGATAATATGGTATATATGTAGTTGATGTAATGGGATGTGCAGTCGCTTGTTATAGAAACGAGCACCAAGATGTCTTATTTGTCCAGGAGGGCTGAGGTGTCGAGCAGTTTACGATTTCCGCGACTACTTTTCCATCCATATTTCTAACTTGCTGTTTTTTCAGGAGTGAGTCGAGTTTCTCGACGAACGAAAGGCATCGAGATAATTTGTATCATTATCAGGTACTTGCATCAGCAGACGAGCCATTACGTTTCGTAGTTATGATCTTTATAACTCGACATTAATTGCTAGGACAGTAAAATTGAAATAGATTTATTTTCAGATGATAGTGAAGCGAACTTTAGTCATTACTACACTCAAAAAAAAAGTCAAAATTGTGGTTAATGTTAATGTGGTTAAATTTTATCAAACATTGACATCGACATTGCACCATTTGAAAAATATCTTCTTGTGCAGAATTGCTGACACGAAGACATCTTGAAGAAATTTCAAATATGGTTTTCTATACCCGCATGCTAGAAGCTTTTCTCCTTGTTCGATTTTATTGGAGGGCAGCTTAAATTACATCTATTCACCTAGAGATTTGCAATGAAAAATGTTATGTTATAATTTTTGGTCCACTGTGCTGGAAGCTTTATTTCAGTCGGATTATTTTTCAGTAGAATTTACATACTTCAGTGAGTGCTTGCCGCCTACTTAGACTAATTTTTCAGTTTCCTAAACCTTACAAGCACCTTCCATGTCAATTATCCCCCGTCATTCAAGCCAGCATGCCCGACAACTTAAATCTGGGGTATAATAACATTTATCAAGTGTCAAATAAGTATGAAAATTTAACACCGCCAATTTAAAGCAAAAGCACTCTCTCTCTGAAATGGACGTTTGGGAAGAAAGGACGATAAAGAGTAGATCCGAGATGATCGTGTCCTCGAGAATAGATATATTTAGCGACCCGGTTACCATGACAGACCCTAGCTTCCAGTCGAAAGGGAAGAGTGAGAAAGAGGGTTGCACAAGTTGAAAGAGGAGAAGGAAGAGGGTTGGAACCTGACCGTTACGGTTCATCGAGGATCACCCGCCACTTTGCCCAAGCGCGGAATCCTGCGCGGATAAGGCGACTCCGGGGAATCAGAGAGGATTCTGAGCTTTTTGGAGGCGGAGAAGGTGAAAGAGGTGGAAGTTGAGAGGTGGAGAAGAGGTCGAGGGCTCAGAAAGGAAAGCACTCGATGCTCTTATCTGTCTACGGTATACGTCGTAACGATTACTCGCTCGATGTATATATAGTAGATTCGGGTACGACAAAAGGGGCTCCTCTTCCAGTTCCACCATCCTTAGACCTTAGAGATCAAGAAACTAACGGGAAAAGGTCGCACGCTCGCTTAACGCACATCAATTTACTTGCTTTCCAATTATTCGAGACTTATTGTTCAAATGTTCATGATACGTTTCAAACAGATGGCTAGAGATTTTATCTTTCATCTCAATTTTACGGTAACTTACACCCATTCTCAATCCATCACAAGTATTGATGCTGGGTCAATCCACTCGCTTTCTTCTCAACCGAGTTACAACTATCTTTTAAGTACGTAGTGAGAAGAACCGTATAAAGTAAATTAACGAAGTTTATCATTTACATTGTCGAATTTATTGACACAATGTGTACACTTAATTGTGAACATTTGAACTATTGAACACTTAATCTCCTCAGTCAGGATTAAGTGTTCGTTTTTGCTAGAAAGGTAAAAACTTCCTCTTAAGCATGCAGTGCAGCGTCTGGCGACCCTAGCCCCGAGTAATGTCAACATTGCAAAATGCAGTCGGTGGTTTTCACGTAAATTGTGTAAGTGTCTCGACAGATTTTAAAGTGCTTTATTTACCAAGGCAGCTGCAGGCCTTCTCATAAATAAATCGCCTCCCTTCTCACTTCGTTCACTGGACTCTGAAAGGCGAACTAATAACAAATCAAATACTACAAAAGGACAACGAGTTCCTTTTTGGTTTCCTTTAGTGTGTAAAACAGAAACAATACACGGGGAAAACTGGTAATCAAACTGATCATCTAGATCATCAGCTTTGATCAGATTCATCTAGATGATCAGTTTGATCATCCAGACAGAAAATGCATTTTGATTTGAGACAGAACATGCATTCTTTCCAGAGACAATTGAAGAGTCTCTTCTCTCTTCATCCATACGAATCGTGATTTAATGAGCAATAACATCTGTTAGAAGCGAAATAACAGTAAATTTTGTAAAGCGCTTAAATGAAGGATAATTACTATATCACGTTAACAGCAAGATGGGTGTTCAGTAGCGTGCAGTGATTTGCGCACGTGCAGCGTCAAAGAAGCTGCACCGCTTGTCGGGCGCATTTATAATTAGTTAAGCACCGAACATGCTATGTGGCAGTTGCATACCTATAATTTTCCTCTCATCTGGACAAGGTAGATTCGCGGTGTCAAGGGACAAACGTGATAAGGGAAGGAGTCTCGAGTTGGGGGATGGGTATGGAATTGGGGGTCAGAAGAGGGAAATAGGGGAATAGGGATTCCATTATTTAACCGAGGTAGTTTAGGCGAGTATTAGGGGTTTGAGTTTATGACACCCCTCGGCTGCCCGGATTGCCTATTAATACGATATGAGCTTCGCTCGTCGACCGCGCCTCTCTCCCACTTCCGCCTCACTCCACTGCGCTCGCGTTTTCCTGCAACGCGCTGAATTTTTTTCCTGTTCCAGGGTCGTATCCTGTGGGGTAGGAGACAAGTGGCAATCAGCTCTTCGCGAATATTGGCCAACTCCTCTCTATCACCACAAGCTCATTCAATCTTCATATTATTTTGTTTTCGTTCGTTTGTCTGGAATTTTTTTTAATGGAAAATATATATTTTCAAAGATTAGCAGACCCAAAAAGGCACCCTGTTTTTAAAGAGAATCTAAAGGAAGTAGAATAGGGTAATTGGATTATTTAAAGGTAGTTGGATTATTTAAGGGCAGTTAGTCTCTTACATCATTTTTAAATCCAAATATTTGCTCCTCCAATTTGAGTCTGGTTTTAAGTTTGCATTATGGATCGTGTTTGTTCTCGAATTGAGGATCGTTTACAGGTGTACAAGGGGTGGTTTCTCGAATCCCTTTATTTTGCATCTGTATTCAATACACGCACACCTAGAAATTCAGCTAGGTCCGCTCGAAAGCAAGCTTACTCTGAAACATATATGTAGAACTGATTCCCTTTGGAGCTCGTGCACAGACTGTTGAGTGGTAGTCACTCGTCGATCGTTTTCTAATTTGGCGAGTAAACACTGGGTCCACAATCGAGTCAGAAATCCGTCGAGGGTAAAATATATTGGTTGCTATCGATGCTTTAGGAACCGTACTCTCAGGCTCTTTCGACGCGTAATGGACCGAAGTAGCGATACTTGATCGTACAAAGATTTCCGGAAAAAATCCCTTTCTTTTCCCATTAATGGTGTTTCTCTTTTAGTATACTTTCTACATATATAAGTAGATGATTTCACAATTTATCAGTTAGTGATATAATCACTTCTCTCCTGCTAAGAGTTAAAACTGGGTCCATATAGCTTTAACGTTCTCTCTTCTAATTACTGGTCCAATTAGTTAATTTGTCCATTTTACTACATTAACAAACAGATGTAACTTCTGTCAATATTGAATTATCAATTACATAATAGAGTAAGTATCCCTCAAATTAAGGATATGGTGTTTATTTTAAAATATTGTCCCGCATCATGAATGAGGCAGTATTTGAACCGTGTTTTAGGTTCGTAATAAAAATATAGAGTGGTTTTATTTAGTAAATTTCGTTGCCCTCTTTAATAAAACGTCAGTAATAAAAAATCTTTTCCATTTTCCTGGAAAAGAACAAAGGATAGCATACTCTCTAAAATTGAATCAGTGAAAGTTCATTGATTCTCAGTGACTCATTTCTCGCGATTTTAATCAGTGAAAACCCACTGGAAATCACTGAGAAGCCACTGAAATTTTCAGTAATTATCACTAAACGACTGAAAATTTCAGTTACTTTTCACCGATTTCCAGTGGATTTTTGATTGATCAAAATCGCGAGAAATGAGTCACTGAAAATCAGTGAAATTTCACTGATTTTTCACTAATTCAAGTTCAGAGAGTATGTGCTGAAGATACGTACTCTATTAATTTGAATCCACGTTTGGGGAAAATTCTGCCATCAATTATTATTGAACATACTGTATCCGCAACACCCCAAAGTCCAACAGATCTACGAAATAAATCAAACATCATTTCCTTCATTACAGTCAGTCAGTATTACACGTTCGTTAATTACCACTGCTGAAAATTGTCTCTTCATTCAAATTTAATGAAGGGGTCCTCGGAAGTCCCCCTTTTCTTGGCAAATCTGTAGCTCAATAGTATAGTTGTGCCAATACTTGTTCGCCCATACAATTACAGACTCTAATGTCTAAACGATCACGGGGTAGAGTGGGTCCCACCTCGCATTTAAGCACCCTGTATTTTCTGTGTGCCCTATACAGCCGAAGTTGCGTCGAACCATGATGGTCGTTGAGGTGGCTGGCTCGGGGGGTGGAAAATGGACGAAGAGAGGGAGGCTACGTTACCGTGTATCGCCCCACTGCACGCGGGTAACAGAAGGCAGATCTCTCCCGGGAGACTCGACGCTTGTTTGCGCTGCTTATCATCAGTTCCCATTAATATTAAACCGCATTCAACGAACGAACCAGCCATCCAGCCACCCCGGCGGCCTCGCCAGCCTGTGTACGTATGTAACTATAGAATCAGCCACAAACACGCTCACAGGTCAAATCGTCTGTAACATAGTTCTCAACTGTAGAGCTCATACATGTAAATTCTAGAGATGCAGAGTCAGCAACTTCATAGAGTTAGGAGTTTATTTCCCTCCAATTTAAAAAAAAAAGACAAAAGAATGAAGGAAAAACAAAAAGAAGGACTGAGAACGAAGTTATGAGTTGTGAAAAGGGGATGGAAAAGGCTGATACTCGTCGTTCTGGTGCAGAATTTAGTGAAAGAATGGCAATTTCCCGTAGTGAGTTTTTCTGATAAAGCCAATTTTCAGAGCAAAATTTAAAGGTTCGTTTTAAACAGGAGAGAGAAAAAGGTATATTGTAAGATTTAAAGATTTGATTCAGAAGGAGTTTCTCGTAAGGTATTTTTGCAGTTTGTAATTATACCTAAACTTTCTACATTAGTACACAAAATTAAAAAAAATTCAACTTCTTTAATTCTGTGAAGTTTTATCTCGAGGAGATGTTGGTACTTTCTCGGAAAAATCAAGAAAAAGTTCGAATCCCTTGAATTATCGAACCAGAAGAAACTCTGTAACAATTCTGGTTCGTATGACTCTAAAAGTGGAAATACTATCATAATTCTCGTAACTGGATTAAATATGAAATAATACCAGGTATTTAAGTGACATATGGGGTCAGAAAAAAGTCCACCTGTGCAAAATGATCTTACTCGAGATTAGGATATCGCTGAGCAAGGTTTAGCATGAGTTTTGAATAGGCAAAGCAAGTCGCAGAGTTTGCACGCCCGTTGGGCTCGTTGACTGTCGGGCCGGAGAGAAGGAGGGTGCTCAATTTTCACCCTTTGTTTAATCGCCGCTCGGAGTCGACTACATTAATTTAATACCCACGCGTGCGCTCTGGACCACTCGAATGGGCGTCTTATTATCCTCGACGCGTGCGACCCTTGTCTTTGCGGCTGATTTTACAGCTGTCGTTCATTTCCAACTTTTCGGCTCATCTGCCATCGCGACAGTTCAACCCTACCATTAATTTCTTCCCGAGATAAGTACTTTGTGATGAAG
>JAUEJJ010000013.1:6460250-6477350 GCA_032164275.1 Synergus coniferae | reverse complement strand
TATATTTGTAACTATAATTAGGGGACCAGCATCAGAAATTCTTCCACAGATCAAGAAAATTGTTCTATAGTCGAAAAGGCATCTTCTTATCAGGATTTTCGATATTTATTATTAGATTTTTCGATATAAAAACTTTGCTATTTTCTATCCACCCTGATTCATCCCCTTCATTTAATCGTTTTCCACTTACTTGTCTTTTTTGTTTAGTCATGCGCTCTCTTTTTACGTTCGTTTACGTGCTTCAATTTTTCGCTTGCTTATTCTTTTTTCCACGACAAATACTTTTCGATTGAAGCCAAAATGACGAGAAAATGTCTATTCGAAATCAGGACATGGAGAACGGGATGAACAGCCCGAGCGGGGCGCAAATTGGTCACGGCTGGTCTGCTCGATCTCCGAACTCTGCTCCCCTTCAGTTTGGGTGTATACAAGTCTGCTAAACTATTAGGAAAACGAGACTAAACCCATGTTCTCTCGCAGGTGGATAATAGTTCTGCAAACTGTTTCTACTTCCAATGACAGTCATTTATTTTATATTGATACCAACATTGATCAGACATAATATTTAAAACCAGATTTCCTGCTTCTTATAATATCCTTCATCTCCTCGTCAGACACTCAGATTCACCCTAGAAGATTTCGCTCATTCTAATTCTCTAAAATCAACCCCTTTGCTCTTACACGCTTTATAAACTCCTTTTGGTATTTAAATTCTTTGAAGCTTGAATTAAATTCTTTAATTCATGTTAATTAAATTTTAATTCCTGAGGATCCCTATAGTTTCCACCTGTATAATTGAGCCAATGATTTTGCATCTGATATCAAATCTGCGATCATTAAACCTTTCGTAGGATATTAAAAAAATGTTTTTACTATACTCTCTCTTCTTTGTATGACCTACTGAATTCAGTAAATTGAAATGTTTTAATACCTTCCCGCACTGCTGATTGCGTCACATGTACATAGAGGTGATTCAGTCAAATCGGTTTCAATTCAACAAGCTGCAACACTGGATTTGATTTTCATTCTTCCCAGTCATTTTCTGCAATCATGCAGTTTCATCCTATTAAACAGCGTTTTCACAATCGTTTTCTGCAGTCGTTAAATTTTATCCTATCAAATGCCACTTTGATTTCATTGTTGTCTAAAACTTCAGTACTATGCAATAATAGCTTTATTACTACCTAGTCTTTTATTTGCAATAATGGACATTTTATTTGTATAAAATGAATCTTTCTACAATTCAATTGAAAGGTCAAAGGTGGTCAACTAATTACCCGCTCTTATATCCAACCTAAGGTAGCTTCTTCGCCATTTTTAAATGCAAGGAGGTCTCGAGTTGTAACTTGCGACTTTGAACTTCTGATTGCAAGTTTTCGTTAATGAGACCCGTAGCGAATTGTACAATGGAAGCGCAAATGGGTCACGGCTGGTCTGTTCGATTCTAATTTGCTGCTCCCCTTAGTGTGTCGCATATAGAAGTCTAGCAAACTATTAGGAACATCGGCTTAAGCCCACTCGCTTTCCAGCAGGTGCATGGATAATCGTCCCGTTGAAACTGCACTTTGTGCCCAGCTTAACAATGTCACCCTTTATTAATCTAACATCTAATTAAGTATGAAATGAAGCTTCTTATAGGAATAAAAAATTAAACATCAAAATTAGAGACACAAATATAATACAATAATATCGCTCGTAAGAAGATAAATTATATCTTAGTTGATCGCTGAATCTCAGCTATATAGGCTATAGGTATACCACTGATTCAATTAGCACACATAAACTGATGAACTAGTGAATCTCACACCCTCTATCAGCGAAATTCCGCTGATTTAGATTAAGAGAGTATTTATAAGTAAATAAATACTAAATAATTAAATACCTCTAAGGAATTAATAACTTAAAGTGGAATAAAAGGTAAATTGTCAAGGCAACAGACTAAAGCTAATTTCGTAAACGAAGACAGCTGAGCCAGGAATTTTCACCGTACTCTAGAATTATAGTTCTCATAATCACCCCATTAGCAGCAAGCGCATGCGCATATGTAAAGCAACGGTGTAGTACTCGCCACCCTATAGCTACCTTCATATTAAAACCGCAATTACTCCCGTTTCGTTCTTGCCACAAGGGAGGGCTGAAACTAGAAATACAACTTTACAACATATTTCTCTATCATTTTTTCCATATATTTTATGAATTTTTGAGCAACAAATTGGTCGACCAATTAAACCTTTCTACATAATAATGATCCTGAAAATGCTTTATAATTGAATCCCTCAATCTGGAAGCTATTCAAGCAGCTGTGAAAATGGTGGATGCAAAGCTAATGGCAGGTAAAGAGTCGAATTGGAGATGGTTGCCAAAATTTGCAGGACATTACAGCTTCGTTTGAATGATAATGACGTGCTGATGGCTAGTGAAATAATCTTACAAAAAAAGACTTGATGTCAGATCTATTTTCTCATTTCGAAACATTTTTAAGAAAGGGCAACCTTTGCAGAATATCATTTCCTAAATCGAGTGACCAAATAAAATACACGATCCATGAATGGGAACCGGATTCACAATTGTTTAAACCACCTAATACATAAGTATCTATTATCCATATCCAAGCAATCTTCAAAAAAAGTTGAAAACAGCACCTGATTGCAGTTAAAGCATAGAACTACTTGAAAAATTTGAGCCCAACTCAACCATTGATAGCCATTACCACGACCCTTGTCCTATTGTCAAAAACCTAAAGTTTGCCCAGTGCCATTGCCGAAATCGATTGCTCCAGTAGCTAATTCGCCAACGATTGAGGGGAATCGTGTCGCGAGCTCATCGGCTCGTAGGTTCGATTGGCAGGCGGGGCGGTAGGCCAGCAATTACCTAAATGGTCGGGTAAACAATATCTGTACGCGGAGTTAAGAGCACAGTGGCTGGAGCAGTAGCTGTGGCAGCAGTAACAGCAGCTCATACTCTCGTCCGATAGCTTGTGCCTCTTTCAGTGTGCATGTCTATGAAAGTGGCTAAATACCAACACCCCTATATCATAATGGTTGCCAACACTGCGACGCCGCGTTGGATACTTACCCATACACCCGACGATTACTGCCACCGCGGTTACCAGCTACCTCCACCATCTCCACCATCACTGACGTCAACCATCACCACCATCCAAAATTTCCTCTAGAGTATCTACCGAGATGGAAGCGCCCACTCTCCACCAGCTGCAGTGGTAGCGGCGGTGGCTAAATCAAAGACAAACCACTTTAGCCAGTCCGATCGCGGGGAAGTTGTGTGTACATACCCGAGTATCTGGCGAAAGCGCGCGTGGGGACCGTCAAGAGAAACCCCCAATCGTTTCCACCTTGTGTTGTTGTGTGGGTATGTGTTGTTTGTGAATATTTGTGAATCTTGAAGAGGGTGTGAGTGAGTAAATGTTTCTTGGGGTGTAAGTGTGTGAATGTACGATTGAGTCCGGGTGTTTGAGTGAGGCACACGCGGCTGGAAACGTAATCACGCACGACCATTACCAGCTCAGACTCCTCTTCCTGGATGTGTGAGGACCACCCTCGCTTGCCATGCTTCTCTCGGGCTGGGATTGGCTGGCGGTTGAGCTTTCTGGTAACCCTCGAGCTGTTCGCCACGCCCACTCGAGGCGGAACAACCCCCGCTTGTGCACCACGCTCGTTCCTCTGTCTAATAATATCACGATATACCACCTATTCAGCCACCATGACTCTATAGAGCTACTAGACACCCTACGAAGTAGACCACGTCAAGACTCGCGCGACGAACAACCACCAACGATCAAGAAAAGCGTCTGAAGCAAGTGTTTCCCCAAGTTTTCTTCGCGACCCCTCGAATTGTGATCCCTAAGAGTGGTGACAGCGTGATTGTGGTGCGGATCGTGTCATAGGAAACTTTCGTTGAAGGTTTCGGGGATCAGTTGCGGGAAGGGTTCGTAAAATAGATGAGAATGTGGATTAAAGTGAGTGGGTAAGAGTGGTGATCTACCGATGGTGCGGATTAGGAGATTGGTTTTGCGCACGGTTGATTGTGGATGGTGTTGGCTGATCACGTGGTCATACATGTCATGATGTGGCATGCGGCCAGGTAGAGAGGATTGCCTCCGGGGATGTGGAGAATGCAAGAAGGCAGAACAATGTCTCCTCTCGGACCGATCCTCGGGGAAGAGGCTGATTTGCGAGCTGGGGTGCCGATTCCCTCGCATCAGGATAGAAGACACGTGCTACTGCAAGTCAGGACAGCTGATCCTTTCATCAGATACGAGCATCTGCGGGAGCATTCCTCGCCGTTAGTTGATGACGAGGTGAAGGAGGACATTAGGACGAAAAAGAAAAGGGTGGGAAAGACGGAGATTGAGGAAGAGGATGAGAATGAGAATGGAATCAGTGAGAGTATTAATGAGAGGATTAGTGAGAGGAGAAGTGAAATGGAAGAGGATGATGAAGACGATGTAGAGGAGGATGATGAGGAGATGGAAAAGAGAAATGGGACTTATCATGAAGATGAGGATGTGGAAGTGGATGTTTGTAGAGATGAGGATGAGAGTAATCCTAGCAGTCCGGTGGACTTGACGGCGTCGTCGAGGTGTTCGGGGACTGATCAATTTTTGCATCCATTCGCGAATCGCGGAATTCATCCCTTTTCATGCCTTCAAAATGGTGGAAGTGGTGTCGGTGGACAAGCGCCGGGTCTTGGAACGCCGGTATATCTTTCGGGACACGCGGCAACAGCCTCGACTGTTGTGACGGTTTGTAATGCTAACAATGTCCCTGATATTAATGGCCCGACTGGGAACATTACGACAACTGCTAGTTCTGTGCAATCTAATAAAAGGGGACTCGCTTTCTCTGTTGAAAATATCCTGGATCCGAATAAGTTCACCGGCGGTCGTGTGATACATGGGAGAATTCAGCATCGACGGCGGCGACGCGCCGGTAGCATTCATGAAGGTGAATATTTCAATCATAATTAAATTGATAAGAAGATGCTGTTCTTTAAAAGAAGCTTTTATCTCTTCTTGACTATTCAAAGAAAGTTATGTGAATTTCTTCCTTATATCGAAGAAAACATTCAGCCAGTTTGGAATTTAAAGCATAAATTATTGGAATTGATTTAGCTACTTAGTTAAGATAAATTTGAAAATACTCAGTTTACAAAATGTACGAATTTGGGAAGCAAAGCACATAAATCTGACCAAACGGTTTGATAGGAAACAAAGTAAATAAGCATAGAAAACAGACATATTTCTGTCACTTGGATGTGATTTCATTATTTCCGACGGCTAATTTGCGTCCACGTTTACGATCAGCTTTCTCGCTTAAATAAAGTCTAACCTAATAACATATTTAGATCATTCAAGAATACTTGATTTAATGAAACTAATTATTTACACTAATTAATAATATGAATATTAAACAATGTAGATATAAGTAACGGTTTGAAGTTTATTGATAAAGGCGTTAATGGGATAAAAACTATGGGTCTTCCTCCTTCTAAAATTAGACACAGGATAGGCTTCTCGCAATTTAAGCACACTGCAGTTATTTGTGTGAATAGGATACGTGGAAAGGACAAGTAAAGTGTTGATGTAGGCGGATCTGTAAGAACGGAAAGACGTAAGTCTTCCGATATGATGGTAGTGCCGAGTGTTAGATATTTTTGCGACTTCGTAAACTGTGATCTTTATGACGATGTTTATGACTTCCGCCAAATTATCTCATTTTTACAATGACAGTAAAACGTAATAGTAATCGAAATATCCCGTACTAATATATTAACAATAAGTCATACGTTATAACACTTACAGAATATTATTCAAAATTTTTGAAGATGTAAGATTAAAATAGATCTGAAGGAATTAATCTTGACAATGTTTCACTTCGATCTCTTCGTTTATATGATCCACTAATTTCTAACATAAGTAGCATTTACCACAAATTTCCATATTGCAGTGACCTAACAGATGAACTAGATAAACTAATAATAATTAGTCATTTAATCCTATTGAATAATTCTCAAGAGACTTTCTTCGGATATATTTTCAAAACGTATAACATATTTGTCGTTCATTCAAATAATTTTACACTTCCAGTTCTCATGTTTATTTTCCAAGGAGAATATACCCTAATAAACTGAATAACGTGCTTGCCCGAGATTTCATACCGACGGAAATTAACATGTTCACATTCGACGATTACTTGGATGATTGCTTGTCCGTTAACGGTCGTTCAAACGCTTACGTTGCTGTGCCTAAAAACAGCCATCTGGCGGTTGCTGGGCATGCGTTCTCGTTCCAAAGAAGCGTGAACATGAGCATCTTCCTAATGACGGGATGCACTGCTGACAAGTAAATCTTTAATATGATCAGTTCACAAAAACGAACTCGCCGAATGAAATATTATGCAATTTCCGCGAACATTTATACAGCTGTCTGAGTTGCATCATTTTGTGTTGCTAAGAACCTACAATTTGTTTCTATTACACAATTCAATTTGTCTCTCAATGCTTTGCCCCAAAAATTAAAATACTATCAAGTACCATTGACAATAAGTATCACATGGCAGTGATCTGCTGAAAAAAACTGCTAATTATACAACTAAAAATCTTTGATGAATTATTTCCAAAAATATATTCACCAGAACATAAGCCTATTGCAATAAAATAAGATTAGAAAAAATAAGAGCTCATCATAAAATAATAAGCAAGACCAGAAAAAGGACGGATGGCACGAGCCTGGAAGCGACTGTCGGAGCGTGACGAATTGCCGAGCTAATCTGCGTTAACCAGTCTTTGAGCCCCATCATCGTCCCTTTATTCTCGTACGGGCCGCCGCGTGTTCTCGAAGCATTCGATAAACCTCTGTCCTGTCTTTTAGGTTCAATTCAAAACTGGACAAATCCCAGACGATTGAGCACCTCATATCACCCCACATTATTACTCGAAATTGAGAATCGATTCCAGGATATCAGATCTGAGACCCATCAATCTTATCCGGTGGTCACAGCTTTCCATTAATAGTGCATCAAGCTCATCTCGCAGAAATCCATTTCGACTGTGGCTGCTACTTTTAATGCTACGAGCGCGAACTTCCACCATCAACGTATACGTACGCCTCCGCTACCGGAATAATATCGGTTGTTATGATAATCGTACGGCATCGTTTCGTATTGCGTCGTATCGCGCCAAGCCGCCCAGAAAATTGGCTCTTCTGCATTACAATGACTTTCTCTCCCACGTACCCACCCTTCTGAAGCTTCACACTGTACATGTGTAGGACTCAGCAACACTCGTATGCTCGAGAAAATTTTTGGGGAAGTGTAGTTAAATGAAAACGAATAAATCTTGATAGATTTTTTAATTTGCAAAACATTTTTGAATAGCAAATATTTAATCGTCACGGAAAAGGCTGAGTAGAAGATTAACAAGAAAATTTTATAGTTGAAAAACTAAAGAAACCTTGTCTTCTTTCAATTCGCAATAAATTATTATACTCTTTGAAAAAAATTGGTGTAACAATCATGGGTTAATGTACATAGATACCGAAGAGCACTAAATAAATATGAAGACATGAGAATGTTAAGAACCAAAGAAAAAATCTTACTTCTAATAGGTTTTTGCAACAAAAATGTTTACAAAATAACAGTAAAGTATGTGTCTATTATGAGCCATAAATTAGCGCACCTAAAATATTTTTAAAAACATAATTTCACATGTGAGAGAGAAAAAACGAAATGGTCATTACCAAGTTGTCACTCTCATGATTTCATGCTTATGTGAAATCAAAAATTTGAACGTTGTTTTGTTTAGCACAAGAATCTTCTGGAAACAAATATTATTACTAATAAAAAGTATTTTTAACTCCCCACTCCAAAAAAAGATTATGTATTACTAATGATGAAAGTGTCTTCATTTAGTTTCATTTATTGCAAATCGATGGTCGAAGAACTTATCTCACCTTACTTTGTTTTCGCCTTAAAGAAAAATGACTAATTACTCACTTCTTCGATAACGAGAGGTTTTTCCTGCTTCGTTCAGTATCCTTCGAAGCGTAAAGAATAACTCTGTGAATTTTCTGGCACGTGACCTTCGTTACGTTCAATCACGTCGCGACACCAGAGCAAGATTAATGGTCCTGCCCACTCAAAGCGATCCTGATGGATAAGAAAAATGTGCGGAAAGGAAAATTCCTGCGACATCCTATTATAAGAGAATATATGGTACAGGAGCGTGAATTTCGTCGCCTATTAAGGAAAAATGTGCTCACTTGGAGCATCCTAATTGGATTTCATAAATTCGTGATTCATTTTAATAGGAAATCCCACCATATTTTTCTACAAATTAGATTTCCACAATTTTGGTAATGCTAAAGTTCAATATTTTTATGCGAATTGTTGCTTTTACTTTTCACTTTTAAATGAGCTAATATTTTTCAAACCCCAATATAATTCTTTGTTAAAAATCACCTAAAAAGACTACAAATATGTCCATTCACAAAAATTAAAAGCTGTTGATACTTTAATGTTTAAAACTCGCGGAAACAAGGACTCAAAAATGCGAAGTCAATTAAACATGGAAGTGTAAAATTCGGGAAAAATCCCTCTCTTTAGGCATTTTCTAAAAGACTATTCGTTAACTGCAAAAGCTTTTTTTCTCTATGAATAATAATTTTTTTTTATGGAATCGAAATAGAAATCAGATCAACCAATATCATAAAATCTTTTCAAATAATCACATTAGCGATGAGTGAAATTTGATGCATAAAGCATAATAAAATCCTCTACCTCAGTCAAGAACAGTGGAGATGAAACTTGATCAAGCCAACAAAGAAAACGGAAAGAAAATACACAAAAAAGGAAGGAAAGATCCCGAGTAAATCAAGTGGCATAATGATATCCAAGTTTCCGGCTAGCCAAGGAACTGAAAAACAATCTTGACAAAAGTATCGTGTTATCGAAGTGAAATCCCTTCAGCGGAAACCACTGATTCCAATGATATCGCTGAACTGGAATTGCAGTCGAAATGGGGATCGAAATCGGAATCGGAGATAGGAATTGAGAAATGATATCCTGATAGTCGATGTGAAATCAAGAACAGGAGCAAAAAAGTGGAAGAGTAGAGAAAGATAATACAGAATGGGGGATTCAATTAGACACAATCAATCGGCGTCGAGCAGGTATAGAATAGAGAAGGTGGGCTTGGTGGCCTGTATACGACGGGCAAGAACGATCGCGCGTTAACGAGATACAAATCCCATTACGGCGTAAACCTTCTCAATCCGTCGCCCCCTAGGACTTCCAACCCCCCTATTTCTCTCTCGTATGGGGCTATGGGCCACGAGCCACGCCAATTCGGATAAAGTCTTTTCTCTTTTTCTTTCTCTTGCTCTCTTTTTCTCTCACATTCTCTTTTTATCTTCCTCTCTCTTTATCTTCTTCCCTTTTTGTATCTTTCTCTTTCCCACTCACCACCATTGCCCCGCGAGAACCACCCCCTTTACCCTCGTGCCAGCAACTCCCACGGGCTAGAGCCAGGGAATATCTGTCCCCGGGACATCTGCGCGCTGATTGAATCTCCAATATCCTCTCACTCATTGAGAGAGAACGATTGGCCGACCGTTCATTCGTTTCGCATTGCTTCGTACTGTTCGAAAATCTTTTGCGAGTCGCACGAGAGGACGACCGCGAACCCACGAATGTATGTATCGCGAAAAAAACTCAAATGGAATGTACGCCTGATATGACCAAGGAAAGTAAATGAATTTATCGGAAAGAGTTACAAACGCTGGAAACTCATTAAACACCACTTCCCCGCTATGAAAGTCTTTAAACTGATTGCGTTTTATAGGGAAATTTAACGAGAAAATTATTTCAGTGCTGGGATAGTTTTACATTTGCAGTAAAATAATCAAGATATGATTCTGTATTTTACAGTCCGTGAAAGTAATGTACTATTTGCAATTTTTTCAGATGGAGACTCTCGGGGCGAATTCGCATGTGGGAGTGGGCAGGAGGATGAAGGACCAGATCAACTAGAAGACATAGATGAAGACGTGGAAGATGAGGAGGAAGATGCAGAGCTGCGAGTGGGAGAAGAAGAACACGAAACGTCAGTAATCAGTAGAGAAAACAACACGACCACCCCTTCGAATTGTAAGAAAAGACAGTGTTCCTCATCTTCCTCCTCCTCATCAAGTGGGACTCCAAGCCAAGGTCAAAACTGTCAAGGCCAAGGTCAAGCTAGTCAAAATAATGGATCAAGTGGAGGAAGTGGTGGAAAACCAAGAAGAGCAAGAACGGCTTTCACATATGAACAATTAGTGGCCCTGGAGAATAAATTCAAGACCACGAGGTACTTATCCGTCTGCGAACGTTTGAACCTTGCACTTTCTTTGAGCCTCACTGAAACCCAGGTGAAAATCTGGTTCCAAAATCGAAGAACAAAGTGGAAGAAACAGAATCCTGGTCTGGATGTGAATAGTCCAACAGTGCCAACGACACCTTCGCACCCTTCTCCATATGCACCAGCTTTCCTTTTTGCTGCTCATCCACATGGGCATCCACATCCGCATCCACATTCTCATAGTCACGTCCATCATGGACCTCCTCCGCCTCCACCACCGCCAGGCTATTACCACCCCTCACCTTATCCTCCTACGGGACCTACCTTTTTTGGACATCACCTATCAACGACACCTGTATCGGTTTCTGGAACCCAACCTGTTACCACATCATCGGGTTTAACCCTTTCTTCCCATCCTCATTCACATACGCATCCGCATGCGTAGCGACCTGAACTTTTTTCGTCTTCATCGTCAGTGTTATCGGTTACTAGGAGGAAGGGCACGAAATAAACTTTTTGGATAGAAAGATTGATTTAGGATTGAGAGTTTTGAAAAATAAGATAGCAAAAAGCTTTTTATTATTTATTAGGTTGGAAAAAAAGTTTATTTGATTTCAGGAGACACCGACCAAAAAGATTTAATTTCGAAATGGGTAAATTTCTACATTTAAGGGTGGTTTTTAGCCCTGGGAGCCTATTTGCCACAAAATAATGACCAAATTAAATAAAATTGCACAAGAATATGCAATTTAAATTGTCTTCTTAAATTACAAATATCTATTCTTTCCATCCAAACCGTTGCAAATACTCCTTCTATCTAAATATATTTCTAAGACACTTGATGACGAAAGATTTCCAAACTAGCTTTATATTGAACCAAAGATCTCTGATGACTTTGACGAAATCAAACAAACCTTGTATAATAAATTTGTGCACATCACTCTGAAGGAGCTTGAAGACTTGCTAGAACTATATGTAGATTCAAGCTAAACACTCGTAGATATTAAGTCGTATGTATGTGTATATCATTGTGCATAGGTGTGGCTACGAATGTGTGTACAGAAATGTCATCGGTAGTGTGTATAACGAGTGAGAGAATGAATTAAATCAACTCGGACCGTCCTGGACGTTCCTCTGTAAAATAAACGCCATACTTTACGCTTGTAAACCTTCGGTAGCGATCACTCGCAAATTGACCCTCACGTTACCGAGACAAAAAAAATAATGCCTTCAGCGTATTCACGCGAAGCCCTCGAGTATCACCCACTTTATTTTTTGACCGCCGACTAATCACAAAACGATGCTTTTCTCTTCAATGGTGCTCTTTCTAATAAGAATAGTCTTTTACTTTACAATTTTAAATATGTAATTATTAATTATCGTTTCCTAGCAGCTGTGGCTTCAACTTTTTTGTTTGATAGTTTTTTATTGATATCGTTTTCGGATACAAATTTTTATATATTTCTAAATATTGCGTCGCGTATAAGTAATTTAGAAAAAAAAAGGAAATGTGTATAAAGAGAGTGGGTCTACTTAAATGGGTTAATGCAAAACAGAGTCAGTATTTATACAAAATAGAAATAACTGAATAATTGTTTTAGTTTGATCTTTAGTAATAAAATCCTCGAGATTGTAAAATTTCATTCATAAGAAAACTTTCTTACTGATTTCAATATGTTACCCATCCTTCTAATCAAGCTCTAGTTTATTCATTGTCAAGATTTATCATTCATTTTTTCTATTTTCTATTATTCTGTTGGTAAATATACATCATACATTGCTCCGGATGGAGCTTGCTAAAACAGGTAAAAGAAAGTACTAAAAAAATTGCAGCAGCGGAAGAAGCAGACGAAGAACCACTTACTCGATCATTAGACGGTTGGACGGTGATGAATATTCCTCGCTTTGAGGCTGAGGATACACCTTCGAAGAACTTATCGCTCGGGTGGTAAAACATAGAATGGCTATGTTTTCAGTTGCCAAGCGGTTACGTTCAATTGACTGAAAATCGTTCACAAACTCACTTTGATGACCAAATTAGAAAATGCTACTTCTGCCTGCCTTACAAGAAATTCAAATGATGCTATATTAGTCGACAATTTTCAAGTGTTCTAAAGTAACTTCATTCATATATCTTCAGGGTAAAGCAACTTAAGATGAATTCAATCAATTTCTAGCGTGAAAAAACAATGTTAATTTGCAAAATCACATCTTTGGATTAATTTCTCTCTATTTATTCGAATGGCAGGTTTGAAAGCTCATTATTCGAACATGTATATTGTTGTTCCACTTCGTACCTAATTATGCTGCTCGCAATATCATAAATTCCGCCAAGCGCTTGACAATGTAATATTAATTTGATAATATCTGCCTCAACTTTGAATTACATACTATATTATACGGAAAGATAATTGAGCAAACTATTACTTTTTGTCGCATCTCGTTAAATATCAGCACAAATTAGTCAAATTGGTAATCAGTTAATTAAATTGCTGAAAATTATTTTTGATTTTAAATTCACAGCATAGAAATAATACTAACTTACTATAAATACAAAAATTGTAATAAAAAACAATTTTTTTTATTTTCCAGTTTGCAAAATTCCTTTTTAACACTAATTCAATTTTCCACTCGAGTGTCTTATTTTTATTTACGAAGAGTTTAAATACAGCACCTGCAGATAATTTGTCTCCCCTAAGGTCTTTCTTTCAAGTAGATCAAGATGAGATCTTTTTTTCGTTTTGAGGGCGCTTCTGCCTAACGGAGATTAGGTACGGTTCTCTTTGTCTTAATTCTTATCTGAAAATCCTGTGAAGCAGCGCCCCTCTTTCTCGTAAAACAGAGGAGGCAACGTTATCAGAAGTCAAGAGAAGTTGGATTGACAATGACGATTGAGAGTTTTGAGGGAGAGAGAAGATTCGAAGAGGTGGCTCACTGTCGGTCGGTTGCCGGACGATTCTCTCGAATTAATTCTTAGGGGTGGATTTGGGAAGGGGATGCCTGTAAGGGGTGTGAGTGGAACGAGTGGACCGTGAAATAACCAACCCCGTTCCACTCACACCCCCACCCTTCAATTCTAGACCCCGTCAGTGGCGTAACCTTGTTGCAGACACTGATTTGCTCCTTCTTTGAACTCAACTACACTCCTTCAATTCAAACCAATTGAATAAATTAACTGTAATTAGTGAGTTAAAATCAGAATAAAGTATAATTGATAAGAGGCCTGGGAAAGGATAGAAGAAGGCAAAATAAAATTGTTAGAAAGAATAATAGAGAAAAATGTACACAGTCCCTGTAGAAATTTTGCTGTGGTCCCGCTCAGGCTCAAATCTGGGGGTTTCATTAACGATTTGGACCAGGTTTGAAAATTTCTGCATGGGAATAGATAACGATTGAACCAAAACTGGAAAAAGAGGAATAGAGCTGAAAATGAAGATCGAAATCCAATTTGCAGGTATCAGATTTGTATTGGGTCATGTAGAAATTCGACTAATGATTGTGCAATAGTTGTAGAATGTACAAGCGACGGAACTAGCGGATTATCCAGTCGAGGTCAAAATCGACCACGTTCAATAGTAGATGGGTAATTAACACAATTGGTACGACAACATCTGTGGTACCTGAGCGGTGATAGTGGCACCACTACTGCAGTAAAATTAACCGCAATGAGGTAGAATAATGGCTACGTGAATGTGGTAATTGGTAGGAATTAACTTATAATAAAAATTTCAAAAAGTTAAAAATGGCAGTTCGCGTTGAGTTGAAAATGAAGGGTTCTAGTTTCTATTTATCTAGTTAAATGTTGTCATTATCTCACTACTTCCAATTTCTTACTGTATTCGCCCCATACAAGTTATATAATTTACAGAAATTTTACAAAAGTTTCTCAGACATTCTATCTAGAATTTTGTAGAGCCACTTGGTATTCAAATTTTGACAAAGAATTCAGTGTCAAACGTTTGGGTTTGGGTAGACATTCAAAGTTGTTATAAATGTGATTTAGAAGATTATGTATTCAAAATTCAGTTATTTTGGTGTTGCAAACTTGATGTTCAAAATGTGATTTTCGCAATTTAGTATTGCAAATTGAGTAAGTGTTGAAGCAATTGAGAGGGTAGACAATTGGACATGGTAAAGGATTAGTAATTGTTGAGGTTGCAATACACAGTAGTTGTGACAAGACTAGAGCAGGTTGAGCACGCCACTGCAGTCAAGGTTCTATTTAGGCGTGTAATAGCTCAATGTATGTCGCATTGCTTTTGGTGAATCATGAGGGGTTCTTGCAGATTGGAATAAATAAACGTGGGAGGCGCGCTCAATGCACTTTGGCTTAACCAAGATAAAGCCACTTCTTAGCGTAAAATCTCGTCCCAAAAACCACCCTACCACCCACTTTGCGACCCCAGTGTCCATACCTAAGTCGGATGGTAGAATAGAGACGAACAAAAGCATCCCAAATCGATCGGTGGGCCACAGGCGTTATCTTTCACGTCCGTGCTTCTCTTATTCTTCTCTTCCTTTTCACTGATTAAGTAATCTATACTTGTAACTGAATCCTTGGATAACACAATAATTGCAAAATATATTTCTTTCTAAAATTTAAGGCTAAAAACATAGCATTAGATCCAATTGCTTTATCTTTAAGTAGTAACATACCTTATGGTCAGACATACCCTTTTAGGGGTAGTTTCGAATCTCGACGAGCGCAATTTTCAAGATAATAAAATTTCTCTCGTATCCAAGAATAAGACACAAAATCTCTGAGTTTTTAAGTGACTAAATTTCTCCGTGTATCTTATCAAAACTACCTTTCTAAACCTTCGGTAGAATTGCTTGTGTGCATCTGTACGTGCGCTCGCAGTCGCCCACCTACGCCCCATTGGAAAGCAGAGTACGGAATTCAGTTCGACCTCAACAGTGCAAACAGAGGCATTGATTTCGCCGCTTTCAAACACCCCCTCGCAAAGCGTCAGTAGCAGGAAGGAAGGAAGGGAATGAAAGGGATGAGGGATGAGGGTGTGAGTGGCTGAAGTAAGAGAGGGAGAGAGGAACGACCTGCGCATTTCATCGTTCCACAAATCCTTGAAAGTGATGACAACGCTGACGACAATGACGACGACGACGACGACCACGACCACGAGTCCTTGTCTGCGTGGTCGCCGGTTCCAATAATAATGCTAATTGAAATCGAGTGAGCGGTACCGATCCCTATATCACCACACCTTCGATCGCTTGCACATATAGCGTCTCGAGCTCGCTGATGTCTGTGGGAAACTGAATTGAAATACGCCAAATGTAAATTTTCCAGGGTGCTTTTCATTTACATTTTCGCGAGTTTCAATGCGGGATATTACTTTGTCGCTGAATTGAGAGGATAGCTTTAAAATGCGAATATTTTTGGAAGAGAGAGAGAGAAGAGAGAGAGAGAAGAAACTTTCGAGGAGTCTAAAAAAAACTATTGGAAATTGTTCAATCCTTCACCAAGCAAAAAATTAGTTTTGAGCTCGGATTTTTGGGATGAAGATTGTGCTAATAAAATTCAATATTTTGGTGAGGAAATGATAACCTCACAAATTAGAGTGGCTCAAATGGTTAAGTGGTTGGGTTATACTCCAGCACGGTAACCAAGGTGTCATGGGTTCGAGACCCACTTCAGTTTCTATTTTTTACACTGGAATCCTAGATCAATATTTTTTCCGTAATTCATGTATTCAATTTTCTGTGAGAAATGCTTGTCATTACGATTAATTAAGCTATAATAATAAATAATGTGTAAAACTACTCTAAAAGTCGTAGGTTTATGCATAACTGATAATCTTGATAATCTCTTGGTAGAACAATGGAAACGCCAGAGTATTGGATCGCAGGGTCGCTCCTGCCAAGAAAATAGCAGTCAGGGTTGGAAGCTACAAGGGGTGGTTTGGGTGGCAGTGAAGTAGGGGCGGCGAAGCGAATCTTTAATAAAAGATGCGCAGAGATAGCGCCATTACCCCGACCTGCATTATTTACAGGGTAGAGCAACTCTCTGGCCGCGTTCCGCCGCAGTCGCGGCATTAGGTAGGCGTGTCGTCGCCTCCGTGTGAACCGGCCCATCTACCTGCCAGTTTTCCACATTGGAAAATCTAGGAAGAAGCACGAAAGCCTCTCATATCGAATCTATTAACTTAAGTTAGAAATAATTGAAGCGCGTTCTTGAATGTACTGTTCTTAAGTAAACATTTTAAGCCTCAATGGCAAATAACTTAAGAAATGAAATCTCTCATTCAAAGTTAATTAACCTGTTTTTAGGAAAACAAAGAACTTGGATATTTATTTCAAAAGTACTACTTTCGGGATTTCATCGAATCAAAGGAAAAAATACGAACAACGAAAATTACTAATATACATCAGCAGCATCAAATTTCCTTGATTCAAGAAATTACCCATCTTTTCTTGGTCTCAGGGTTATTATGTGTCGTTAAAATTTGATTTGAAACCCGTAAAAGACATACAACAATTTAAAAAATCACATTATGATCTGCAATTACATTACCAATGACATGAAGAAAATACCGAGGAAAAAGAGTCCAACAAAGAGCCTGATCTAAGAAATATGTACAAATTGTCCACTCGCTGAGAAAGAATCAGCGGTCACTTTGATGTTTGATAATAAAATTACAACCTATGTCCTCATGTCAGTTCAAACTTTTTGTTTCTGACATGTTGAGGACAAGGAGGAATAAAAATTTTGCTTACCACCTACACACT
>JAUEJJ010000013.1:6439788-6452633 GCA_032164275.1 Synergus coniferae | reverse complement strand
AGTGTGTAGGTGGTAAGCAAAATTTTTATTCCTCCTTGTCCTCAACATGTCAGAAACAAAAAGTTTGAACTGACATGTGGACATAGGTTGTAATTTTATTATCAAACATCAAAGTGACCGCTGATTCTTTATCAGCGAGTGGACAATTTGTACATATTTCTTAGATCAGGCTCTTTCTTGGACTCTTTTTAATGTTAATTTTGCATAATTTGTCCTTAAACATAAAATTTTATTGAATATTTGAATACTAAATATTTCTTTCAGAGTGTCTAGCGATTTTGAAAATCTGATAATCTCATTCATTTTTTAACGGGAATATCAAAAATAGAATAATTTCTAATTGAAATCTAGATTAGTTAAAATAATTACGTCTTTTAATAATAAAATTGTGCTAGAAGGCTTGAATTGAAGCATTAAGAAAAGAATTGTTTATTCTTGAATAATGAACAATTCTGAGAGAAATTTTCAAATATAAACCCATTGCAAATGATTTAAAATTAAATTGTTTTAATTGTTATAAAATCTGTCACTCAATCTATATTTATCCTTATTCCCCGAATTATTAGTAAAATAAAAGGGGAACGGAGTATTTCCAATTCATTATAAAAATGAAATGGGAATTTAGATTGGATAATTATTTGCATTATTTGTGTTTAAAATATTAAATGAATAATTTTAATTTGTAATTGTTTGTTAATGGAGTTTAGTTTGGAATATTTTTCATAAAGAATTTTTCAGCATGGAAAGGATATGGAATGTTATTATTGAGAACAGCTAACCTATGGAATGTTGGCATACACCGTTTTATTTTCTAATTCAAGTACGGCGCAAAATCTGTATGAATGTGTTTTTTGTCTTTGCGTCTTACTTGAAAACTCACAAAGTTTTATCTTTCTGCATTATTTAATTGATTGAAAAGACGATTGTCTCAATGAATATAATTAGATTGAGTTAATTTAAATATATTATAAGAAATTGATATATTTTATCAACAAGAAATATTTCTCAAATTTATGAAACGGTGTATGATTTCAGGGTTGGAGCTGGTATGTGTGTGCCCTAATGTGGCCCATAAGCTCAGGTGCAGGATGAGTCCCGGGACGAGTCCCTAGGTTAGGCTTTTTGGCACCGGGGCGGTGTGCATGAGAATCGTGGAGTGAGAGTGTTGGAGTGAATCTGTTTTTAAATTTTTTAAATATAGCTAGGTGTTAGGTAGGTAATTTTTTCTGGAATGAATGTTTAGTTTTAAGTAGGTAGTGCCAGGGTGAAATATTTCTTGCGTGCGCATGATATTTTACCCTGGACAAACTTGATATTGTTTCAAGAGTTCATTTCCTAAGCAGGAGAATTATGGACAAGTTCTCTTAATAACAATTTCGAGTTTGCGTAAGAAATATATGTATATTTCGTTTTATCGATGAAAATCGAAGTTCTCGAGGTATTTATAAAATTGTGGGAATTTTTTTTTTTTTTTTATTAGGATCTCGAGCACAGAATCCCCAAAAATGGAAAGGGGAACTTATTCGTTAAATGTCAGTCCATCTTTAGATGCACGGACACTTAACGCTTTATCATAGTCAGCATATATTCCACGACAGTCACTATGATGATTTTCAATTTTATTGCTTACATTGTTTTCTATACGACTTGATGTCGATTTGTATTATTTTGTCTCTTTGTGTCTTCTTTCTTTCAGGATTATTAACTATTTTTTTTTGTAGTAGAAAATTATCCTCTTGGACAAATTTTCTAATTTGAAAATTAACTCTGTATCCTTTTTTGATTTATTTGACGAAATTTATTAATCATACATTTTTAAGTAATGAATCTTCTGAAAATATTAGTCTTTGAATCTTATCGCTACTTCTTTCGTGTATTTTTAATTACATTCCTTAATATCTACACTTTTAGAAGTTTCAGGGTTTGTTTTTAGTGTTTTAGTGATTTTTGTGATATTTGGTAAATCCTTTCCGGTAAGTATGATTTTATTTGTTACAAATACCTATTAATATTTAATTTATAATACATAATTATATTTTGTATATTCAAAATGAAGTTAATATACTTTTTAAATTATTTTTCTTTGTAAATAATCTTTTTTTTTATGTTTACAGGTAAATTGGTGAGGGAAATATCAGACCTTATGTTTTTTTCTAAACAGCTTTTTCTGTTTTATTTATTGAAAGTAGTTTCATTGATATTAATTCATTACGATGATTTTATATTAATCTTTGTAATATTGCAGATTCTCTCAAATGAAATCACAATCTCCGTTTTTGAAGGAGCAGCAAATAATGTTGAACTAATGAACTCACAACACCGATTTTTGAAGGCATGGAGAGAATTGAAGGAGGTCTAAATGCTTTGCTTTCCAATGGCCGTCAAATAATTTGGGAGGATTTTTGAAGGTATAAATATAGTTATGATTTATTTAATAATGTGCATTCTAAATTACCTATTATTTAACGGAAGAGTTACATTTAGAACATTTGTCCAGGAAAATAATTTCTTTCAAGTCTTATATTGAAAATTTCTTTTGAGTTTGTTTAAAATTAAAATATTTACTTTCTGAGAGAACTGAATGTAGAATCGCCCAATTTTGAAATTTAAAATCATTATCCCCCGCCAGTGAAATGAGCGTTGTATCGTCAGACAAGCGTTCTTGGCGCGACCTACCTTAAGAAAACTTACCTTTGTTAGCATTTCTAAAAGAATATTATTAAAAGTGGTTACCAAGGGATGTAATCTAAAAAGAAGTTAGCTTCCCTAACACAAAGTTTTATTTTGAAAATATCTGCCCACTTCGCGGACGCATTCTCATTACACGTCGCGTTTCGGGTTAGGCGCTTCGCGCACTTGGGTCCCTACTGATGAATCCACAAATTGACTCTATGTCTGGTTACACGCATAAAAATGATTGCGCTCATAAAATATTTCCGAGGATCCAGAGCGTACGCGTATAAATAAGTCACTTTGTGCAAAGACTACGAATGCCATTTATAAGCAATCGTATTTTCGAGCCACTTTTCCAGAAAAGAGATGGTGTACATTTACCAACGTCAGGGATCTCATTCTTTCAAAATTATGCATGTCACTCACAAGTGTGCAGAATTTCTTATTTTCATATCTCCACGTTCTTCCTCTAGGAAACTAACACAATTTCAACTATGTATTTGATATTCATATTTGAGATTGAGATTTGAATTATGGAGATGTGATTGTAATCAGGTGTTGTTGAAACCGCTAAATGGTGACAAAGAGTATCTTCTTCACAAATGCTATATTCTCTTGTTTTGAGTTAATTAGCAGTTATAATTCGCCCGCTTTGCGCACCATTACTTTCTCGTTTTTGCATTCCTTTTGCTGAATGATTCAGAGGATGCTAATCAATTTCAAATCAAAGGATGTAAAACTGTTTTAAGGGATTTCAAAAATATGTAAAATAATTCGGAATTTTTCATTCTTTAAATATAAAAACTTGTAATTCCTTGTATAATTTCAGGAATAATTGTATGTCAGAGATCTTTGAAAAGTTATAAATACTTGAATGGAGGGAAAATTGATGATTAGAATGAGATTATTGGAATTGAATTAATTTTGCGAAATCCAGAAGATCTCATTAGACTACTTGGGTCGAGCACTCTAGAATTTCGTAGAGAGTTTTCCTGAGATTAATGGCTCGGTGCATGGTCACCACGAAACCGTGCTGGCTTTTCTCGGTGCGTACGTATTCTCTTTGCACTCCTCTCCACGGCCATGGACCGTCGTAACGAGGAACATTACTCCCGTGGATGGAAAACGTCGTTAATTACCCCCGGAACGGTAGTACGTTATCCACTGGACCTTCCTGCGGTTCGCCCAAATTGCCTTCTCACTTCGCAGGCGAAGATCGCGCGATTACGGCCTTAATTCCCGTGGCGTGTACTGCCTCCCTGTTCTTTCCCTTTTACTCTCTTCCACTGCCAACTATCTTTCTCTCTCTATTTCTCGATCGCTCTTGAAGTTTGTTTGTTGTTTCTAGAAAGAGGGGACTTTACAATTGGGGAGTGAATCCAGAGAAAGCACCCAAAATAAGTAGATGGGGATGGTGAATCGGTAATAAAGAGAAAAAGAGAGAAAGTGAGAAAAAATACAGAAAAAACGGTGGACAAAGAGAGTAATAAATGAAGATGAGAGATTATTAATCAACATGTCATATAGTATAAGCAGAAAATTTCATCTTTTCGTAATTTACATTTTTTATCTAAAAATTCGTTGGACTGCCAGTTTATTATCATTATAAGTGATGTAAGTACTGAGGAAAAGGTTTAGTTCTGACAACATTTTTTTATTAACTCAACCAAATTTTGTTTGTATAACATACATTGTGCTTTAATTTAGGTATATAAATTTGTTTAATCAAGCTGATAAAAGGTAGTTTTATTAATTACTATCTTACTTTAAATCTTGTGTGTTTCAATTTTTCATACAGCTTTATCAACGATATACCGTTCGGATATAGTCACTCGAAATTTAAAAAAAAATGTACGCGGAAATTTCTCTGATATGTGTACACAGAGAAAATCATTCGATCCTTTAGACAGGAAAGACAGAAGACGGAAGCGGAAAGCCGAGAGACGAACTTGACATTTATATCGGGGATTCTCGGCTTTACACCATAGATTCAAACCCTTTTCAGAAGGAAGCGTATAGGGGGTGGAGAAAGCGACGAGTGTACCTAAGCCCCTTCAAGTTCTGCCTTGGGGGGCTCCTGATTTTGAAAGTAGTTGTATGAACAAATATCTATATAGTAAACGTTGGAGAAGAATTTGATAGTCTTATCATATTTATTGTCATCTAAATAAGAGCTCGAAAATTAACTATACATATGTAATTAATGCGCTTATAAAATTATATTCTTATACATTACTGAATATGTGAGAATGGTTTTAGTTTATTTACTTTTTTTCTTCTTACTGCCTTGAGTTCGAATCTTAGTTTAAACCAAATAAAATTGTACGTAATCAATTATTATTTATAATTATAATTATATCTTAAAGGGTTGAAAATTTAAAATTAGTCTAATCAAGTAACAAATTTTCAATGAACAACATTAATTAATAATTTTAAAAAATTCTTAGTTTCTGTTTTCATATAAATTTAAGTTTAGAGAAACCAAGTTTTCATTGGTAAAATTGTGTCAAAATTACGAATCATATTTTAAGTAATAAAGTTAAAAAATTTTAATTTAGGTAACTTTCTAAAGTTAATATTTATACTATTTAAAAATGATGGTGCTATCCCTTAAAAAATTATTAATTATTACTTACTAATAAGAAAGGTAGTAATTAAACCTTGAATTTATTGTGTTAATGATTCCTATTTTACCTCATCGTGTGAAGGCAGGGCTAGAAATTAACAGAGGGTAAAATATAAACATCGAAAGTGCATTACCAACGAAAGTTTAGACTGTTAGTAAGCTTTACCATACAAATTCAGCAGAACCTGTAAAACTAATGCATGTACTGTCGGTAGAGTAGGTCGACCATCCCCAACTGATGGATGTTTTTAAGGGTTGAGTTACCCTTCGAGAAAACTAGAGGTTTATGGGTTATCTAAAAAAAAATCAATATTGCAGTATCTGCTAAAATTCGAGAGGGGTCACTCTGTTACTACATATTTATTTATAACTTTTATCTTTATTTTGAAACAATATATAAAAAGTGTCTTTTTAATTAAAAAACAAGTACTTATATTATAAAATTATTTTAGTATCAAATATATGAAAACAGATCTAAAAAAAAGTATGATTTTTTTTTATAAAGAGGGAGACCCTCAAATTAGTTTCCTGTTCTTAGGACTATTTTTAATAATTTCTTAGCCAGCTTAAAATTGTCTTTAAAAACGTTTACTTTATTTTCTCAATAATTTAAAAACAATTGAACTAATTGTTGTTAATCTTGAATGTCAATTGGGACATTATAATAACTGATAGATGTGCAATCGACTTGAATGTTGCTTTAATGTGGTCCAATCCTTTTAGACTCTTCGATCTCCAATAAATTGGTATCCAGTATAACAAAGCTTTGAACCAGTCTTACGCGCTGGTGGACAATCCGTCATTTTACAGAATAGTCTATCGTTCGCCTCTTATCCATTACTCGAATAGATGACCAAAAATGTGGTAGTCTTTTGAAACCTTGAAGCTTATAGTACATGCTATATGAATCGAGCACTATGCTAATATGAATAATCTGAAATCTCATGTTATTGAAAACAGTGAATTTGATAAAAGCTCTACAGTAATATGCAAGCACATCAATTTATTAAATAATAGAGGTCTCAGAATACTATAAATGGAACTACAAATGTGTTTATAGCTTTGTAATAAGGACGTTTAATACGAATACTCGTTAGCCTCTAGAGAGGATGATTAATGAATTGGGATAGGCATTGGTGCAACGTCCCGCTAACGATTGCAACTTTGCAACGTGACTGCATTAATGGTACGGTATCATGTGCGCAGGTTGATTGCCGGCATTAATTTATATCATTCTGCGATACACTCGGCACTTCGATTTGAAAGCATTCGGTTTCATTTAACCGAGTGACATAAAACGGTATTAATCGAGAAGCTGAAACGGAAATAAATAATATCGCTATTAGCTTTATATAGCTGCAGTATTTGACCCGAATAAATACAATATTTACAATTTTTTACACTCAAACTTTTAATCCTTATAGATATATTTTTATACTCTTAATTCGATACGAGGGTTTCAGTTTATAAAATAAATCGTTCTTGTCATTCAGAATTCCACAAATGTCAACAAATTCTATGTAGACGGTTTTTAAAAATATTCTTAAATGTATGCAATTTACCACTATTATAAGAATGATAAATCGAATTTAAAAGGAAGAAATTTTCTGAAAACTATGTTTACAATGTTGATTTAAAAAGTATTTTTCACTCATAGAAGTTTAACCATACTTTTTCGTGGAAATACATATAACCATAAAGAAATATCAAGTAAAAAGTCACAACAAATCACTCCAGCCTCAACTATATTACTCTCAGCGAATGTTCGGAAAGAATCGTCATACCTTTTCCATTTTTATGATCCGTTGACTTCATATACGTTGCCTGTCCTCTCGCATGTTACTCAATTTCATAGAAACGCAAACTTTTATGAGCGAGAGTACAGTTCTCATGTTATGTTATACTAGCGTTTTCAAAGATTGGATTGATTCATTTATTTACAGATAAATGTCGTTTATATGTATTTATTCTAAAAAGAATTATATTCATCACGAAAAAATGATTATATATACATTCGTCATATCCTATTACAAAAACTTCATATTTCAAAAATCAATGATGTTTACTGTAACTTCAGTGAAAATTTCTACTATGACACCACAAAAAGTTTCTTTAAATTTATGCGAATAGTAATTGTTTAGTAACTACATTCAAATTGCTAAAGTGGCTGAATTATTTTTAAAATATGACAAAAATCACTCTTTTAATCTGAATCAGCAATAAGTATACCGCTAATTCTCTACATATGAAAATTTTACTGGTTGAATTTGAAACTCTATATATCATTGAACAGACACTGAAATACTTGTCCTTCACGAATAAATATAAGTGGCATTATCCAAATTATAACTAAAGAGACTGGGGACAACTGATTTGTTCAGTTGCATATGTTGTTGAGAAATGTGAAATAAGTAAAAGAAAAATATCCTTTAGTATATGGAAGTCCTTATCTTATTTGGATTTTCGCTTCAGTCACGACGTTCGATGCGTCTCTATTTCAGCAGTGGACGTGTACCGCGATTTGATGAAATTCATGTGATATCCTATAGCGACTATAGGATGTTGAAGTCAAAGAGGAAACTTTGTCAGTCAGTAGAAAGTTCTCTCTTCGGGCAGACGGGGAATATCTAGCAGGTTTTCCCAACCCCGTTGTGGGAGCCATCGACGTGGTAACCAACAGATTGGAGCTTGCCGCCTTAATGCGACTGGGTGACAGGCCAAACAAATTTATAGGACTCTTATCCGAAAGATACACGGGATTACCCCCTCCATGAGGTCGCAGAGGGATCGCTCGCCTCCAGGATAGAAGCTCTTGAGACAGAGCTCGAAAAATCGTAAAAACTTTATATAACTTCGGTAGCAAGATATTCAGAGGGTGGGATTCAAGAAAAAGGGAGGATGAGTTGACGAGAAGAGGGAGAAGATAGCGCAGATAGATCAAGAAGTCAGGGGAATGGAATGGTAAAGATGGATCCAGAAACCAACCATCTAGGAGCGACTTTATACCTTATAAACCCTCTCTCTCCCATTTTAATAAATAGTAACTATCAGTCATTCGTAAATTTTAAGTGAATAAAAAAATCTTTCCTATATAGCATCTCAACTAACAAATTTACAACAAATTTACAAGTAGGGGTAACCGTGAGGAGCTACGTTCAGCAAAAAATATAATAGACCTACTCTTGACTTCAAATTGTTTGGGTAAACTCTGAAAAGCAAAGTTGCCACTAAAACGGAAAATTATCTGTTGTAGAAAGAGAGAGCAAGGAAAAATCAGAAGCTGTGCAAGGATGCGGTAAAAAGGATAGAGATGACAGAAAGAAGGGTCGATTCATTCTAATTCGGTTGTGAAGGCTACAGCTTGTCCAACAGCTCGTATCTGTAGGGTGAAGCCGTTGATGCTGTAGACAATGTATATATAGCTAACTTTCCTTCTACCCTCCTTCAGTGTCTTTTACCTATTTCTTTAAACATCTAGAAGTAAACATTTTCTACAAAATCTTATACCTCTCGGCCAAGCTCTCGATGACAAGGAGTACCATAAATATGGTTGACGTCGGATATGTCGCATTTTGTTGTCGCTAAGCTTGATTCTGACTTTATATTCAGATTCGATCTTCCCTTGCTTTCTACAGTCCTAAGAAAAATGATCCTTCCTCTCAACTCCTCATCCTTTATCCCGAGACGTGATTATCTGGGATTTGTTACCTCTGCGTGAAACAAGAATGCAAGTGATGTTAGAAGAAAATAATATAAAGTCTCACTTTTTTTTTGTGCATCAGCAACTTCTACTTATTTTCCCATTCCCCTATTATCTTAAATTTGTCATTATAACGTAAGCTGCTTGCCTTCATAACTCTTATTTATTTCAGTATTCATACCCCAATGCTTTTCTATAATAGCTTTTCCTGCTTTAAATTTTGTTTTATCATTATTACCTCATATTCTGTACATATTTCATTTTCACTATCTGCGATAGATTTAGATGAGGTGATAAAAACGCTATGAGAAAAAATTGAGCAGTAGCTGCAAAAGATTAGCTGGTGGAAATGAAACGTCGAAAAATGAGATAGAAGTTTAAAAGTAAGTCAAATAAGGAAAGTGTTACAAATTGTTGGATGTAAAGTGAGAAATAAGATCTAATTGCTAATTTCTAGAATGCTCTAAATTCGATAACTGCTATCGTTTTAATGATTTTCTCTTCTCTCGTATTATTAAAAGTTATAATACCCTTCAGTCCCTTTATACCTTAATAATTTCCATTCTCTTTTGCAACAATTACTTCCCGTCACAGCAGATTATTTCTGAGCAATATGACGTTTTGTCATTCCCAATTCAAAATCCGTGAAAAAGGATAATCCCAAGTGGATTCTTAAAGTAACCTTTTCAGAAGACAGAAAGGCTAATTGTTGGGAAAGTGTAATGGCGCATGACTACCTGATACAAATACGAATCCCGAGTGGCTGTGTGATGCCCTGGTTTATCAACATGCGCCGGCAGCTTGTTCACGAGTTAATCGATGATAAATGTCGGTGTACATCTACATACCTGCAGAAGCAGTAAAAGCACTCTGTGCAGTATCGAGTCCTTCCTATTCACACAGCACCTGAATTTCCAAATATATTGCTGGATTCTGTTGCTTTGTTCCAATTAAACTTCGACTATCATCAGAAAATGAGAGTATCACAAATCATTTGTCCTACTTCATGCACACGATATCAGAGAGTTGGCGGTTCAATTGTGCCGGGGGCATATAATTTGAAGAATCATCGACACAGTATGTCCTTTGAGTGGAGATTCATTGATGGCGAGTGAAAAGTGGTCGCGTGGCCAGAAGGGCAATTCTAATTATCGATAATAGTCACCAGAGAGGCATCACACAAGGGTGGAAGGGGGAAGATTTAAGGGAGAATCGAGCCAAAGAGAGAACGGGGATATTGAAAGGAAAGGGTGAGAGAGCGATAGAACGAGGAGAGAGATAAAGAGGCAGATAGAGAGCCCTTCGGTTATTCTAAACAACAAAGCCCCTTCGGCACCCTCTCCCCTATATATTCGCTACCTCGACAATCATTTACTCTCGCTGGAGGCCATCGCTCGTCACAATGGCCAAGTTATCCATCCACTCCGGCTACTTGCCCGTGAAACGACCACCGCCCGCGGGGGTTGCTGGCTGGTCGTCCAATCGCCTCCTGCACTTCCGACCCGCCAGGATTTGTTCCTTCTCCTATTTGGTCGTTATATTAGGCGTTAGCAGTAATTATTCCCAGCATTCTATATTTCTAAACCTCGCAGAGATTTTCGAGTCTGAGATTGATGATCGGAAATCTTGCTCTCTAAAACTGAATCAGTCAAATTTCACTGATTCTCAGTGACTCTATTCTCACGATTTTAATCAGTGGAAATCCACTGAGAATCAGTGACTAAATCGTGAGAAAAGAGTCACTGAGAATCAGTGGAATTTAACTGGTAATCAGTGAAATTTCTCTGATTCTAGTTTAGATAGATAGTGGTTGCGAAGGGGGTTGAATATATTGCTGGACGAGATACTTTCATCGAAATGGTTCGATGAAAGTACATATATCAAAAGGATCAAAGTTTCGAATTCTCGGCAAATAAGATAATGAATGAATAATGAATCGCGAAAAAATGAAATGAAAGTTGCATTAAATCTATCTTCCATTGTTGAATATATTGAGAGCCACTGAATACAGTCTACTGTAGTTATATGTACGTACATATAGCAACCGAGAGTTAAGCGAGGAAACGTGTAGCGCGCACAGGCGATCCGAGTAGAATATAGTAAAGCCTGTTATGCTCCAAGTGGTAGATAATCGTTAAACGTGCTACGAGAACCGACCTTTTCTCTATCTGAAAAGAAAGTTTAACCACAGTACTGTGTGACGGAGAATAATAAAGTTCGGTTTAGCAAGAAGGAATTAGAGTGGAAAAACCGATAATGTATTTGATCTTTATATACTTCTTCTTCTAAAACACGAAGATTCAACAATCTTTTTCTGGAAAATTAAATGTAACATAATAAAATATATACAATGTACTAATACATCAATGTAGGATTAAATGTTGTGCATTGCCAAGAGAATTTATAAGTACGTTTGATCCCTTTTAACTGGGGCTGACTTTTATGATTAAAAGGAAAACAAAAAAAGCCCTGGCGAGATTAGGGAGAGATGTAGTGACCAGAGATGATCGATTGCTCTATATGCACTGTTGTGGCAGAGATCATTGCTTGAATCACGACGTATGGAGTATTCGGACGAAAGGACACCCCTCGGTACTCTATTAAAAGGGCGAAAGAAGTCCCAGAAGGGATATTGTTCGAGGCTTTACGCGAGTCTACTGATAGACGGATGGAAGGATGGATGCTGTTTCACGACGTCTACCATTTACCACTTCCACCATCACGTGGTCTTGCTTCGCTGAGCCCACATGTCGCGCGAATTCGGATGTTAATACTCCCGCCCAAATGGACCATACCGGGAATGTATGGTGCACCCTAATAGGACCAAGTGGTTTCCCGCCGGGCGCAACGACCGGGAACGAGTTTGCCAACAGACACCTATATCTGCTCTTATTTATCATCGATTAACTTGTAAATAGCCAATCTGCTCAATATAGAGCAATCTAACTCTAAAATGCAGTGCTATGTGTACATTTTATATTACTATCTAAAATTGAATCAGTGACAGTTGACTGATTCTCAGTGACACTTTTCTCGCGATTTTAATCATAGTGAAAAACCACTGAAAATCAGTGATAAAAATCGTGAGAAAAGAGTCACTGAGAATCAGTGGAATTTGACTGGGAATCAGTGAAATTTCATTGATTTTTCACTGATTCAGTCGGTCAGAAATCATATTTATTATTTATAACTTTTTCCATCTCGATTGACGTTTCAAGATATTTTTCTCAAGCAAATAATAAAACGCTTCCTCTTTTTTACGAAATTCACAGAAGTTAAAAAATAGAGATTATTTTTTTTTAAATAGATTTTTTCATTGTCAGTACTTTTATTATATTCTCCATTTGCTGCAAAATGTCATCTTCAAATGTACAATATTTACGGGGGAACGTCGAAAACAGGATATTAATGGTTCGCCATTTTCCTTCCTTTCGTCCACACTAGAGATTAAACTTTTTTCTTATTCACTAAAATTTCACACGCGATGCCTCAGTTTCTATGTGTTATTTTCAATTTTATGCTTTATTCACCACCTTGGTTGTTTTTTAATCACTCTTAAAATTGAATAATACTTTCAACGTGAAGGGAAAACATATAGTAGTACTTTAATAAATTGTTAAAAATATTCTACTGTAGCTTTAATAATTACTAAAAATGGTGTCTTTTTCAAAGACTTTAAACAAGCTTTAAATTCTTCTTAAAAATATCTAATAGGTATTTCGAGAATGTAATATTTTTAGCAAAAAAATTTTTTTTATTGCGAGCGTATAATTGGCGAAACTAAATTTGCTCTTATGGTAATTACCACATGCCCTTAAGGCTTTTGAAAATTTTAATTTGAGAGTT